>JAAOOA010000306.1:0-20000 GCA_012861695.1 Trematomus loennbergii | reverse complement strand
TCAAACAAGTTTCATTAAATTCGGAGACGCTTTTCTTTAATTTTGTAAACAAGATGGAGAAAAGAAACCAAAATCATCCTGGTTCGAAGAGGTTAAAACAAATGTGTCTTTTTTAATTCTAAATCTAATCAAACGTGTTCAGATCTAGTAGTTAAAGTCTCAAATTCAAAATGTCTCTTTGTTAAAGTGGTTGTATGTTTGATCTCCTATACAAAGAGAGGAAGTAAACACCGTACAGACTTTGAATGGGAAAGTGACCTGGTAGCAACATTTTCTTTATTTAGTTTTACTTTAAGACCATTTTCAGAGTTTCTGCTTCTTAAAAAAAATCATGTATTTTCCACGACTTACAGCACTGAGCGCGTATTCTCTTATCACCTGGATGAATGTGTAGAAGTAACGTGTGCAAACAGCAGCGGTGGGTGCGTTTGATTCGTGTCACTGCGAGGTGTTGAATGTAGATGTGCCAATTGTGCTCGACCGCCACTGAGTTTTAACACATTTTACATAAATGTTGGGTTAATTTAAGATTGTAAGTTGTGTGAACGTCATGTTAAACACCTGCCTTGTTTCTCGCTCAATATTTAAACTATATTGGTGTTATTGTCGAGTCGTTGATGAAGAAAGGTTGGCTCACTTTGGACCTCACAGCAACTTATGCCAAGGAAAAAGACGATATTTAAAATGTCATTAAACATTTATTATACAAAATGCATTCAATGTCGTCTTCATGAGAAGTTAACGGGTTGTCCGTATGTATGTATGTATGTTCTCTTTAGTGCGATATCTCGGGAACATTTTGGGGGAATTTCTTGTACAAATGTCGAACTCTCAAACGTGGTTTTAGCTACAACTAAAGACATCATTAGCTAAATATTTCAACTATCACAGGATAAAAACAATAAAGTAATGGCATTGTATCTCCTAAAGGTAAACTAGAACATTTCCTATTAACCCTCCTATTGTCTTCGTTCCCCCCCCCCCCCCTTACCGGTCCTGTTTTAACTGCTATTACATTAACACAAAAACCATGAATCGTCACCAAATGTCATTTAACACCCTTTCAAACTGTACATATTGTATCAGACTACTGTATACATGAACACTGCAGTACATATACAAAGAATAGACACTGAACATGTATTGCGTGTGCCAGGTGTGATCCATGTGGGGGGATGGGCACATAAGAGCGGGGAATGTGTCAAATTGTTCTGTGTGTGTGTGTCAGGTGTGATCCATGTGGGGGGATTTTGTGTGTGTGTGTGTGTGTATATAAGATCTCTGATCTGATCCGCATGGTTACTAATTCCTTTTCTTTATACCGGGAACACCATGGATGTTACAAAGTTGACTAAATCATCCAAAACTCAATGAAGTGGTGATCAGCATTTATATGTTCAAATGTCTACTGTGAATGATATCATGAAGCCTTGATGCAATCGAATGTAAAACAAAAAAGTTATGATTGATGGAAGTAGTACATCGGTCAGATTTGACCCGAAGACAACAGGAGGGTTAAAATATCGACTGACTTGGCACTTGGTATCGGTCCCTGAGCTAATATTGCTAGCGCTAAGTAGCTATTGATAGCAGTAGCTGTATTATTACTTTCTGGGGCTTTTATGTTGAAAATAATTAACCTCACCCTGAGCTCAGCTTCCTGTAAGAATAGTTACTTTCTGGGGCTTTTATTTTGAAAATGTCTTAAGTTAATCACAAAACACTTTAATATCAAACTTTTTTTATTAAAAAAAAAAAGGACAAATTACATTTGAAACTGGAGCACAGCTCTCATTGGTTACACATGGTATCACAGCTGTACGTCATGTTTCTATGGCAACTATGGGTCCAATCACCCATCTTTAAGTTATCAGTACAAACCATAGACTGTATATACAAACACGTTAAAAAAGAAATCAGGAATTTCACACAACTTTAACCAAACAAGGCACACAACAATTTATCAGAATGTTGAAGATGATAAAAGATGCTGTGCGGTTTTTCCTTCTTTACCTAAAGCAGAAAAATACAATTTAAAAAAAGTGAATACATCTTTTGGTTTTCGCTCTCCTTTGATACCAGATTCTTAATCTCGTTAGCACTGAACACAACGGCAAAGTAAACATGCAGAGAAGTAAACCTGAAAACGACAGTTATCTAAATACTCACAGGACATGTAGAACAAATGAACATTGAAAATATTTCAAGATGTCTGTCGAAGACTTTTATTACGGGCTCAAATATCACAGTGTCACATTATTGAAGGTGCTGCATTATCCATCTTGATGAAGCTTCAACATGAGCAGCTTTAATGTGCCGTATCTGTAGATATTGGGGTCTCCAATTCTGCGTTATCCTCCATCTGTCATCATCTACAAAAACATTATATGAAAAAACGTATATGCAACATTTTAGGTGCTCCAAAAGTCATTTTTTGTGTCTTCTACAAAATGGAAAGGAGGGTGTGTTTGGGATTTACAACGTGCTGGCCAGCAGCAACGTTTATAAATCTATAAGTCAGCGTTGCAGTCGCAGGGTGTCAAAGTGTTCAGATGGAGACGGGTGGGAAAGGATGACGGAGCTTCAGAACAAGTGTTTTTCTCCATGTAGTCCCCTCTTCACACGGTGCAACGACAGAGCTTCTCTTCTCTGTCCGATCTGATTGTGGTGTAAATGCTCGTTGATAAGGTTCAGAGGTGAGGGTCAGATGGCCATGGGGTCTCTCCTGCTGAAGCTGAACTCCCACAGGATGCCGTCTCCGTTGGGGGGGTGGCTGGAGGGCAGGAGGACCCGGGTGAACCAGTGACTGAGGACAGAAGGATCAAATAGCTGGATTCACATATTGGTTTATTTGAAAACATTCAAATTGGAATTGTGGTGAAGTCACTTTAAAGGGGACCTATCAGGCAAAATGCACTTTCGATGTCTTTTATACATCAACATGTGTCCCCGGTGTGTCAGGGAACTCACGCAGCGTCAGAAAAATAAAACCCTCTCTCTTTTCCTCCGTACCCAAATCTCTAAAAACGGGGCTACAACGGAGCTGATCCAGATTTGCCTCTGATATGACGTAATATCTGAAATGTGGACCCACGGCCCTATCAGAAACGTTGCTATCAGAAACAATGCCCGACTGTTTTGGACGTAATATGGTCGGTGTTTACATTAGCATCGCTAACACTCATCAGAGCTAACGTGTACTGGAGAGCATGTGTGTGAAGAAGCAGGAATAAAAAGGAACTCACCTTGTGGTATAAACGGCAAGAGAGAAAGCCTTTGAGCTCCATACTGTTTCAGAGATAATCCTTGATAATCCATGATATGGCGTTTCATCACGGCAGTATTTAGTTTAGACAGTAGCTGCCGGGTCCCGCATGAGCTCAGACCCTCCTTATTTTATTTGTTATCAATTCTTTTTTTGTTAAGCTTTATTCCCCAAATCAGCACTTTTGAAACAGGAAGTGAAATAGAGGGATATGAGGCATGGCTAGAATGGGTGATCTGTTTGGTATTTTGAGCAAACACTTCATAGACATGTTTTTTTATATATTTTTATATATTTTTATATATCTGAGACCTATGCTATTGCCTAAAAATAGCATGATAGGTGACCTTTAAGTAGGAATTGTGCCTGCTGAAGTGCTTTTTAAACCAAAATGTTAAAATCACTTTGAAACCCAGGGAAATCTTTGAGAAAGGGTTGTTTAGTTAGAGGACAACTGTTAACATAAAAAGATGTTAATATTACTTTAATTGAACTCAGTGAAATGTTTACCCGACATCTGTCCTGATCATTAATACTAAATATTCATCAATGTTCAGAATCTAAACTCTTTAATATTTAGTTTTTTTAAATATAGTATTAAACTATAATCATTTATTATACTATTTATACCATATCCACAATGTTGTTTTTCCACCGCTAAATGATTATATATAATACAAATTGAGGTATATCATTTTAAACTGCTAGTGCTGTAATTAAAACATTGAAAATTTGCATTGAAAATGAGATTTTATCTCATGTTTTTTTATCTGGTTAAATAAAGGTTAAAAAAATAATAATTATTAACTATGAATTAAATTCAAATCACATTTTCCAGCGTAATTGAACTCACCTCCTTTTTTCCACCCCCAGCAGTAACTTCCAGTTGTTCATCGTCCCGTGATGATATGGGTTTTTGAAAACCTGCGTTAGAAACACAAAAACGTAAACACCATCTCCAGAGCTGCAGAGATACCAATGATATGTAAGCCTGTAGTTTGATATATTTCACTCGGTCAGCGGTACCTTTCCGATGTCCCTCAGCCGGCGGGTCTCTTTGTGGTTGATGTGTCGCTCCACGCTGGTTTCTCCTCGGCTGATCAGGATCATGTGCCAGAGGCTGAGAGCTCCCAGAGCCACGGACACAGAGCTGAGGGAGAACACATCACAATAAGAGCTCTGTCAGCAGAGGTGGGAAGTAGTGGAGTACGAATACTTCCTTACTGTACTTAAGTACATGTTTCTGGTATCAGTACTTTACTCCACGACTTATTTTTCTGACCACTTTTAACTTTGACTTCTTACATGTTGAACACAAATACCTGTACTTTCTACTTCTTACATGTTGAACACAAATACCTGTACTTTCTACTTCTTACATTTTGAACACTAAATACCTGTACTTTCTACTTCTTACATGTTGAACACAAATACCTGTACTTTCTACTTCTTACATGTTGAACCCAAATACCTGTACTTTCTACTTCTACATGTTGAACACAAAGACCTGTACTTTCTACTTCTTACATGTTGAACACAAATACCTGTACTTTCTACTTCTTACATGTTGAACACAAAGACCTGTACTTTCTACTTGTTACATGTTGAACCAAATACCTGTACTTTCTACTTCTTACATGTTGAACACAAATACCTGTACTTTCTACTTCTTACATTTTTAACCCAAATACCTGTACTTTCTACTTCTTACATGTTGAACCCAAATACCTGTACTTTCTACTTCTTACATTTTGAACCCAAATACCTGAACTTTCTACTTCTTACATGTTGAACACAAATACCTGTACTTTCTACTTCTTACATGTTGAACCCAAATACCTGTACTTTCTACTTCTTACATGTTGAACACAAATACCTGTACTTTCTACTTCTTACATGTTGAACACAAATACCTGTACTTTCTACTTCTTACATGTTGAACACAAATACCTGTACTTTCTACTTCTTACATGTTGAACACAAATACCTGTACTTTCTACTTCTTACATGTTGAACCCAAATACCTGTACTTTCTACTTCTTACATGTTGACTCAAATACCTGTACTTTCTACTTCTTACATGTTGAACACAAATACCTGTACTTTCTACTTCTTACATGTTGAACACAAATACCTGTACTTTCTACTTCTTACATGTTGAACACAAATACCTGAACTTTCTACTTCTTACATGTTGAACACAAATACCTGTACTTTCTACTTCTTACATTTTGAACACAAATACCTGTACTTTCTACTTCTTACATTTTGAACCAAATACCTGACTTTCTACTTCTTACATGTTGAACACAAATACCTGTACTTTCTACTTCTTACATGTTGAACACAAATACCTGTACTTTCTACTTCTTACATGTTGAACACAAATACCTGTACTTTCTACTTCTTACATGTTGAACTCAAATACCTGTACTTTCTACTTCTTACATGTTGAACACAAATACCTGTACTTTCTACTTCTTACATTTTAACCAAATACCTGTACTTTCTACTTCTTACATGTTGAACACAAATACCTGTACTTTCTACTTCTTACATGTTGAACACAAATACCTGAACTTTCTACTTCTTACATGTTGAACACAAATACCTGTACTTTCTACTTCTTACATGTTGAACACAAATACCTGTACTTTCTACTTCTTACATGTTGAACTCAAATACCTGTACTTTCTACTTCTTACATGTTGAACCAAATACCTGTACTTTCTACTTCTTACATGTTGAACCAAATACCTGTACTTTCTACTTCTTACATGTTGAACTCAAATACCTGTACTTTCTACTTCTTACATGTTGAACCAAATACCTGTACTTTCTACTTCTTACATTTGAACACAAATACCTGTACTTTCTACTTCTTACATGTTGAACACAAATACCTGTACTTTCTACTTCTTACATTTTGAACTCAAATACCTGTACTTTCTACTTCTCACATGTTGAACACAAATACCTGTACTTTCTACTTCTTACATGTTGAACTCAAATACCTGTACTTTCTACTTCTCACATGTTGAACCAAATACCTGTACTTTCTACTTCTCACATGTTGAACTCAAATACCTGTACTTTCTACTTCTCACATGTTGAACACAAATACCTGTACTTTCTACTTCTTACATGTTGAACTCAAATACCTGTACTTTACTTCTCACATGTTGAACCCAAATACCTGTACTTTCTACTTCTTACATTTGAACTCAAATACCTGTACTTTCTACTTCTCACATGTTGAACACAAATACCTGTACTTTCTACTTCTTACATGTTGAACACAAATACCTGTACTTTCTACTTCTTACATGTTGAACACAAATACCTGTACTTTCTACTTCTTACATTTTGAACACAAATACCTGTACTTTCTACTTCTTACATTTTGAACACAAATACCTGTACTTTCTACTTCTTACATTTTGAACACAAATACCTGTACTTTCTACTTCTTACATTTGACACAAATACCTGTACTTTCTACTTCTTACATGTTGAACACAAATACCTGTACTTTCTACTTCTCATGTTGAACACAAATACCTGTACTTTCTACTTCTTACATGTTGAACACAAATACCTGTACTTTCTACTTCTTACATGTTGAACACAAATACCTGTACTTTCTACTTCTTACATGTTGAACCAAATACCTGTACTTTCTACTTCTTACATTTTGAACACAAATACCTGTACTTTCTACTTCTTACATGTTGAACACAAATACCTGTACTTTCTACTTCTTACATGTTGAACACAAATACCTGTACTTTCTACTTCTCACATGTTGAACACAAATACCTGTACTTTCTACTTCTTACATGTTGAACCCAAATACCTGTACTTTCTACTTCTTACATGTTGAACACAAATACCTGTACTTTCTACTTCTTACATGTTGAACCCAAATACCTGTACTTTCTACTTCTTACATGTTGAACACAAATACCTGTACTTTCTACTTCTTACATGTTGAACCCAAATACCTGTACTTTCTACTTCTTACATGTTGAACACAAATACCTGTACTTTCTACTTCTTACATGTTGAACCCAATACTGTACTTTCTACTTCTTACATGTTGAACACAAATACCTGTACTTTCTACTTCTTACATGTTGAACACAAATACCTGTACTTTCTACTTCTCACATGTTTGAACACAAATACCTGTACTTTCTACTTCTTACATGTTGAACCCAAATACCTGTACTTTCTACTTCTTACATGTTGAACACAAATACCTGTACTTTCTACTTCTTACATGTTGAACCCAAATACCTGTACTTTCTACTTCTTACATTTTGAACACAAATACTGTTCTTTCTACTTCTTACATGTTGAACACAAATACCTGTACTTTCTACTTCTTACATGTTGAACACAAATACCTGTACTTTCTACTTCTTACATGTTGAACACAAATACCTGTACTTTCTACTTCTTACATTTCCCAAACAGGCTGGTTCCTTTAGTTTGAATGTGTGTTTGGTGGCGTGATCATTATTATTTAGAGTCATTGCGTGCCTATTGATTTGAACACGATCCGTGTATCCATCATTTCCTGGTCTTCTCTAAAGAAGAGGGACCAATGAAAACGTTGTCATGTTGCCGTTGTTCAGCATGGAAACATTCATTAGCTAACAATGACATTATTGTTCTATTAATATAAAGGGAGGTCAGGTACTCTTTAAAACAGCTGCTAGTTATGGGTACTTTTTACTGAAGTACATTTCAAAGCCCTCTTTACTTTCACTTGAGTAAAGAAGTTTAGTCATACTTCTACTTTCACCAGAGTATTTTTAAACACGAGTATCTGTACTTCTACTTGAGGAAAGGATGTGTGTACTTTTGCCCTCTCTGTCTGTTATCCACGTTTATCCGATTAAACATGGAGGAATTATAAAGCGTTCCTCACCTGGTCAGCACCCAGAGAAGATGATGCTCTTGTGAGCCGTTGACTCGACGTAGGGCTCGGTGGGAGGAGGGGTCTGGTAGTATCTCTGAAAAAAAGATAATCAGGTTATTATATTTATACTGTCGTCACAAATGGACTTATTTCACTTCTTGTTCTGATCCGAGGAGGATTTAGATCGCTGCTTTCTGAGGTACAGAAGCCCTGAGAGCCAAGTTGGGAGAAACTATTCTTATTCTTCTTTTTAGGTGAAATCTAAATAGTTTTCCCTTGATTTGGACAGGATAGTTTTTTCTAAATTCCTTAAATATTCGTATTTTTTAACCTGTGAAACGAACAAAAGTAGTGGCACGATAATCTTTTTCTAAGTTGCCTTTTTCATCTGTGAAAAAAGATGGTATTTGTGAGTTACATTTTATTTTGTCAGGACAAGTGTTTCTTGTTGCAATACTTAATTGACCACTATGACAGAAGTGCACCACTATCACATGTAAACAGGACTACAAGCTCTTGATTAGCACCAACTAAAATACATTTTCAGCCCAAAAAAAAGCAATGACAGCTATTTTACACAACTTAGACAGATACCTTGTGTCTGCACAACATGGGAAAGAAACACTTGGAAATTAGTAGTTACTTTGTGAGTATTTTTCTAAGATTCGTTTGCAGGATATATTTCCTGCACATTCTCTTATACCTGTTTCCATACAACTTAACAATAATCACATGAGAGAAGGAACTTCGAAGATTATACTTGTGAAACCACTTTTTCACATGTTCTTAAGTCATAGAGACGGGGAAAAAGACAATTTAGCTCAAACTAAAAAACATTTGGTCACTGGTATATTTTTTCCCCTTGCCTCAGGAGGGTTTCCGTACTTTAAATGTTGGCTCTGATTCAAGACTCTGCTTTCGGGTACGCTACGAGTCCAACATCAAATGTAAACAGGACTAAAAGCGCTTGATTAGCATCGACTAAAATACATTTTCAGCCAAAAAAAAGCAATGACAGCTATTTGACATAACATGCTAACACACCACACAGATACCTTGTGTCTAAAGTGCACACAATGGGATAGAAACACTTGGACATTTGTAATTACTTGATTTCTTTGTGAGTATTTTCTAAGATTTCTAAGATTATACTTGTGAAACCTCTTGTTTTTTACATGTTCTTAAAGGTCACCTATCATGCTATTTTTAGGCACTAGCATAGGTCTCAGATATATACAAATATATAAAAAACATGTCTATGAAGTGTTTTGCTCAAATACCAAACAGATCACCCATTCTAGCCATGCCTCATATCCCTCTATTTCACTTCCTGTTTCAAAAGTGCTGATTTGGGGTATAAAGCATTAAAACATTTTTTTTTTAAAGAG
This sequence comes from Trematomus loennbergii, assembly GCA_012861695.1. Taxonomy (NCBI): domain Eukaryota; kingdom Metazoa; phylum Chordata; class Actinopteri; order Perciformes; family Nototheniidae; genus Trematomus; species Trematomus loennbergii. Next base: position 10,420 of record JAAOOA010000306.1, on the reverse strand, counting down.
GGGCGGAGCTTATGCCTGCTCATGCGGGAGATTCTACCGGCAGATACTGCGGTGATCAAATGCCATATCAAGGATTATCTCTGAAACAGTATGGAGCTCAAAGGCTTTCTCTCTTGCCGGTTATACCACAAGGTGAGTTCCTTTTTATTTCCTGCTTCTTCACACACATGCTCTCCAGTACAGGTTAGCTCTGAGTGTTAGCGATGCTAATGTAAACCCGACCATATTACGTCCAAACAGTCGGGCATTGTTTCTGATAGCAACGTTTCTGATAGGGCCGTGGGTCCACATTTCAGATATTACGTCATATCGGACGTAATCTGGATCAGCTCCGTTGTAGCCCCGTTTTTAGAGATTTGGGTACGGAGGAAAAGAGAGAGGGTTTTATTTCTGACGCTGCGTGAGTTCCCCGACACACCGGGGACACATCTTGATGTAGAGAAGACATCAACAAGTGCATTTTGCATGATAGGTCCCCTTTAAGTCATAGAAACTCTCAGGGTTTCCTTTCTTTAATTTTGGCTCTGATTCAGACTACGGGTACGCTACGAGTCCAACCAGCTGGATCCTGTTCCTCGTTAAGTGGTCTTGGGGAGGCGAGGACTTCTAAACTTTCAGCTCATTTGTACTCAGAGCCCTCACGCTGTTTGTTTACCTGCTGCTGCTCAACCTTTGATATGAGAGAGAGCTCAGATCCTCTTCCTGTCTCCTGTTTCCTCGTGTGCCATCTGAGCTTCTCTGACCTCATCTGCCCTCTGCTGCGTCTGACAGGTGCCACCCAGCAAAACATCTTGTCATCACTACTTAGACTGACAACAGAGTCTAAGTGTAGGATACCATTAACAGCAACACACAGCAGGTTTTATCAGGTGACAGTAGCCTCAATATTTTATCATTATCTTAACAGTTAGATTTTTGTATCACCCTTTCATATGATTTAACTACCATGATCCTTCTGGTCTCACATCTGAATTTAGAGGGAACATGGCTAGTTCATTTGTTTATTTTAAAGGTGCTTTTAATTTGAAATTCACTTTAATTTATGACTGTTGTATTTTCGACAATTACAATTTTTAGGGTGACTGCAAACATTTTGAAGTAAAACTGGTCTGTGGAAATGCACTCTTATTGAGTTTGACTCATTATTTACCTGATTGATATTTCATTTATCACGTTTTTACTAATTATTGAAAGAAGGACTTGTGAACCACGTTGACCAGATGTCGCTTTTATTCTGAAGTCAGTTGTCACGCGCTCTTACCGTAATGCCTCGTATAAAATGTACCACAGAAACAAAGGGATAGTTTGTCCGTCTTCTCCAAACTAGAGTCTGGGACCTTCCATTACCGTTCTGAATTTAAAGGTCCCCTATTATACTGTTTTTCATCAATATGTTACAGGTCTCAGATATATACAGAGCCTGTCTCTGATTGGCTGAAACACCAAACAGATCATTGCAGCATCCCATAATCCCTCTGTTTCAGCCCTGTTTCCAAGTGCTGATTCTCTGTCTGTTACTTTAGATGAAAATAAGGAGCCCCTCCCCACGCCCCTCTGAGAGAGATTTGGTTAGAAAGAACTCAATGGTGCTCTAGGAGGAGATTCATCTTCCTCAGACGTCACTCATTGGCTGACAGCCCAACGATGATTTGGACTTTATTACCCCGAAACACAAGCCATAGCTTTGCTATCATTGCAGTTTAGTTGTGTTTATATCCTACATTTGATTTTTAAGCATATCATGCTTCACCGAACACAGGAGGGGGCTTGGCTGTCTACAAATAAAGACGGCTAACTTTAATTCCCCCAAATATTGAGGCTGAACCTGAACTTTCAGCTTGGGGACCCCCTAGTGGCCGCGGGGCCCTATGCATCCGCACAGTCCGCCTATAGGAAGAAACGGCCCTGTTGGTTGGTGATTGGCTAATGGTTACACAAGCCAACACATCGTTATGACATCACAAAGTGGCCAAATCTGATCAGCTCATTTTCAGACAGGTTTTTATAAAAATGGATCAGGACAAAAGAGAGAGAATCTTTGTTCCTGAAACTTTCAGAGTCTCTTTACACAGAGGGGACACATGTTGATGAAGAAGAGACATGAAGAAGAGGGGACACATGTTGATGTAGAAGAGACATGAAGAAGAGGGGACACATGGTGATGAAGAAGAGACATGAAGAAGAGGGGACACATGTTGATGTAGAAGAGACATGAAGAAGAGGGGACACATGTTTGATGTAGAAGAGACATGAAGAAGAGGGGACACATGGTGATGTAGAAGAGACATGAAGAAGAGGGGACACATGTTGATGTAGAAGAGACATGAAGAAGAGGGGACACATGTTGATGTAGAAGAGACATGAAGAAGAGGGAACACATGTTGATGTAGAAGAGACATGAAGAAGAGGGGACACATGTTGATGTAGAAGAGACATGAAGAAGAGGGGACACATGTTGATGTAGAAGAGACATGAAGAAGAGGGGACACATGTTGATGTAGAAGAGACATGAAGAAGAGGGGACACATGTTGATGTAGAAGAGACATGAAGAAGAGGGGACACATGTTAATGTAGAAGAGACATGAAGAAGAGGGGACACATGTTGACGTAGAAGAGACATGAAGAAGAGGGGACACATGTTGATGTAGAAGAGACATGAAAGAGGGGACACATGTTGATGTAGAAGAGACATGAAGAAGAGGGGACACATGTTGATGTAGAAGAGACATGAAGAAGAGGGGACACATGTTGACGTAGAAGAGACATGAAGAAGAGGGCACATGTTGATGTAGAAGAGACATGAAGAAGAGGGGACACAGGTTGATGTAGAAGAGACATGAAGAAGTGGATTTTGCACAATAGGTGACCTTTAACGGCTATGAACTCGCCTCATGCTTCACTTTGATTTTCCAGATATAAAACCATGTGACACACGTTTTGTGTCTGTAACTACACCCGATTTAGAACAAGCCACAACACGTACGATATGTAACACACACCCAGGAAGTACTACTCTGTGCCTCACCTCTATGGTGTTGTAGGCGTCCAGGAACATGTCCTTGCTGCTGATGCTGCAGTACACGCAGCCCAGCGTCGTGTAGAAGCAGAAGGAGAGGAAGTAGCGGTGGTTGAAGTGACCCACGCAGTTATTCAACCAGGCTGGAAACACGCTCAGGGAAATGTGTATACAGTGGGGAATTAACACTTTAAAAAGCACAGGTTTAAAAGCATCTTCTTTTGAGTCAAAAACAAATGTGTTTCTTGTGGAAAGGATACGGCAGTGGTGGTCCATCTTCAAAACACACCTGTAATATTAAAGAAAGTTCAAATTCAATTACAAAGACTGGCTTACTCTTTAGATGAGAAGTGTTATTTTAATGATCTCACTGGTTGCAGATGCTGCAGTGGTGCGTCCTGGGAGGTTTGGAGTGATGCATTTCTTACAGATGGACACCGCTGGAATCTGAGTTTTCTCCTAATAAACAAAAACCAAGGAGGATATGTTACCGTCGAAGAACAGAAATCAATCTAAACAAGAGAGTCACCTTGTAGCAGAAGTAGAAATAAATAAACGTTATCAACAAAATATATCTATAACAAAGATACGGTGGCCCTGAGAGCTCAAACGGGAAAGTAGGTCAAACTATAACGCCATTATTAGGAGAGCTGAAATTCCTCCAATGTCTCTTCGATCAAGAAATATTGAAGACAAATAAGTATTTGCTCCAAATTTCAATATGTTTTTGCATTGTCCCATGCCTGACCCTTCCACCAAGTTTCAAGACATTTATGGTAGTAGTATTACCGTAATCATTTTAACAGTCAAACAAAAAATAAACGGAAAAACAAAACTTTGGAGGAGGTGATGAGCAGAAAATAACATCCTTATGTAAGGGATAATGTGCAGCGACGCGGTCATTATGGGTAAAAGAACACCGACAGGCAGATCAGGAGCCCGACGCGAAGCGGAGGGATCTAGATCGGCATGAAGGTGTTCTTTTACCCATAATGACCAAGTCGCTGCACATTATCCCGCTTATTACATGGCCACATTCTCAACAAAGTTATGATATGACTCCCAATATTAATTGAAATGCTTTTATTGTTTTAGAAAATGTTTTTAATGATTAAAAACATAGTTGTAACTGATTTAAAATGACATTCATCCGCTACGAAAAATAGTCCGTTGTTGATGTTTGAACTAGGCTGTTGCAACGGCAGGAACTGCTTCGATAGCGTTTTTGAGGAGCTTTTTGATTACAGATTTGAAAACATCGTTGCTTGCTTTAAAAGTAGCACAATTCATTATGTCAAACCTTGGAAAGTATCTAGATATCCCTGCCTAATGCAAAAGTAACTGGCAACTGAATATGTGTCCCCGTTTGATGTCTATGTCTGGACCGCTGCGTAAAAAGGAGGGTTTCTGTCCGTTAATTCTCCGCTGTTTCCTTGTCGCTCTTGTCTTGTCAGTTCGAAAAGCAAACTGCATGCAGTTTGCTTTTCAGCCAAACTGTATACAGTTCAATCGACCGGACTTCTTTCTGCAGATTTGAGCGTCCTTAACAACGGTCATAAATCCTTGACAGCGGTCTGTCTGTTCTGGATTAACAACGTGTCACGTGTTCTGAATTGACCAATCAGAATCGAGTATTCAACTAAACCATGTAATAAATATATATATTTTATTTTAGTCTAACTAAATTGACGTGAAGCCGACTTTATGAACTTCACAAGGCACAAACACAAACATTGCTGCGTGTGCATCACCTTATTTTGTCCCCTGGAAACAGTTGTTGTGTTTCTAAATGCTACACGATGTCACATTTTTAAAGTTTTTTTTTTTTGCATGTTCTCTCAATTTGCCTTGTTTTGAGCTCTCAGGGCCACCGTAGAAATTCGTAGCTACTACCACAGAAAGACCAACATGTAAAGAATTATTTAAAACCCCTTCAGCTGAACTGTATTGCAGTATACGATACGATAATACTTTAATGGTCAGATCAAGTCTGAAGTGTGACTTGCATCACAGCAGCTCCATGTGTAACATCAACATAGACAAATATCAATACATAACATTGGTAACATAAATCTGGTCTTGAACCTTGGGTGGGCTTCCTGCTGCTGTTGTGGTGGCCTTGTAGTAATGGAAGACCACCATGACGAGCAGCCAGTGGCCGTAGCAGAGGTGCCACACGATCATGTACAGAGGGTAGGTGCTGAGGATTGTGGGTAAAACGAACAGGTAGATGATGACCACAACTGAGGTGGTCAGCAGGATGACGAGGCAGACGAACACCTGAGAGAGGAAGAGAGACGAGAAGACTTTTAAATAATGACGCTAGCGACTTATCGTACGATGTTGACATGACCGTGACCATTTGTTATCGACTTTTTTACGATATTAGGATTTTTCATAATCTTGATTGACCTTGAATTATTTACTTGGACGATATGGACTTATCCTTAAAAAGATTGTCATCGCTTATGTCATTTTAACGTAATAGACTAAACGTACGAAACATGGAAATAAACTAGATTATTTTTACGTTTTTTTACTTATCGTACGATATACGGAAACACTGATAATTCTCGAGTTATACACTTACCGTACAATATAGGGACATGATTGTTGACTTATTGTACGATAAATGGACATTAGCTTCACCATTTTTAGGTCATCGACTCATTGTACAAATTATTTACTTCGCCTCCATATTTTTACGTTATTGACTTATCGTTAGATATATCGTCATCACCTCGATCATTTTAACGTAATAGACTAAACGTACAACATTATGGTTTTTTTACTTATCGTACGATATACGGAAACAACAATGATAATTCTTACGTCACACACTTACTGTATGATATATGGACAAGAACATCATAATTTTTACGCTATCAACATATTGTACGATGTACATTTTTAAGTAATCTTTAAAAATGTCACGTAATGCTGATTGTACAACCGTGACATTAACTCGATCATTTTAGGCTAACAACATTACATAAAAAAAATGCACATAATGGATTTATTGTATGGTTTTGACTAGGGCTGTGCGATTATGGCAAAAATCATTATCACGATTATTTTTGGTCAATAATTGATATCACGATTATTAAAAAACGATTATCCATTTACTTTGAAAACATCCATATATTGAAAAAAAAAATGTGAACAGTATGTTTTTAACAGTTGATTACCCTGAACTTTAAGTATAATTCAACTGAAAAACCAATAAAAAAAAAAAAGAAATTACATTTTTTAATAAAAATAATAATCGTTTTATTTCGATTACATTGTTTTCGTAATCGTTGCAAGCCAAAATCGTAATCGAGATTAAAATACGATTAATTGCACAGCCCTAGTTTTGACCATGTTTACGTTTTTCGTCGTCTAGTACAATGCATCAAAATTAACTCGCTCATTTTTAATGCTATCAATTTATAATCAATATATGGATATGAACTCGATCAATTTTAAGTACTGTAAGCAACTTATTTTTTACCCGTTCCAAATCACACTTTAAAAAAATTGTTTTTAATTGACAAAAGCATATATCGCAATTATTTCTTAGACAATAAATCACTCAACAAAAAAATGATCCATCTAACAGGCCTACGTTTAAGATTGAGGATCATGTTTTTTGGGGGGGTTGTTTTGGGGTCAAATAGGAACAAATAGATATCCAACAGCTCACCACTCCGAACCAGCGGGTCACATTATCCACAATCCAGTAGACTGGTTCGAAGGCACAGTCCAGCAGAGTGTCAGCGTTGGTGAGGCTGTTGAAGTACAGAGACCTGAGCAGCATCTTGCTGTAGCTCCACACCTCAAAACACCGCCCGCTGATCCAGGGTCTGTTTCCCCCGCATCCACCCCCCCTCTGTGGGCCTCGGCACCAACGCATCGCCAGCCTCATGGTGCGGGAGAGATGCCACCTCCAGCTGCTTCCCATACCACCACCACCACCACCTTTCCTACACACACTCTGACACACACACACACACAGACACACGGTCCAGCAGTTACAAACACAGGCGGCGTAAAACAGCAGCTCTTCGTAGCGCAGCATGACGGAGTTTTCCTTTGATATCCTTCAAGTAGTGGGACCTCCACCCCTCGAAAAAAAAGTTCTGCGACACATGTCAGTCAAAGAAAACAAGGCCAGGCTCTCAGGTAACGCCCATCAGCACCTACCAATTAAACGTCTCCTGTTAATAATTCAGAAGCAAATCGACATTTTGAATATTTAAAAGTTCATTACTCATTGAAAGACTGTATTTATATGCTAATAACTTGCTCCTAAATTATCTATCTGACAGGTTTATGTTAAAGATTAAGGATCTTGGTTTTGGGGGTTGTTTGGGTCAAGTAGGCAGAACAGATATTCAACATTTGGTGAGTTATGCCCATCAGACCTACTAATTAAACGAAAGTTCATTACTCTTTGAAAGCCTGTGTTTATATGCTATTACATTGTTTTAATAGGCATAAAACATTATATTAGTGGCATAAAAAGGTCTTAAAATACTAATAATATTGTTTATCTACCAATAAAAATATCCTGTTAATAATTCAGAGCAAATCTCCAGGCCATTTGTATGCCATCAACTTATAGTAACTATATGGAAATGAACTCGAACACTTTTGTTAGCGACTTATTTTTGTTTCCAATTCAAATTTGGACTATTCCTAAGAATTAGAAGTTCATTACTCTTTGAAAGCCTGTATTTCTATGCTATTACATTGTTTTAATTGTCATAAAACATGACATTAGTGGCATAAAATAGTCTAAAAATACCAATTACATTGTTTATCGTGTGTCTTTTTGGGACAATAACTTGCTCCTAAATCATCTATCTGACAGGCCTATAATAAAGATTAAGGATCATGGTTTTGGGGGTTGTTTGGGTCGAATAGGCAGAACAGATATTCAACATTTGGTGAGTAACGCCCATCAGCACCTACTGTACCAATTAAACATCTCCTGTTAATAATTCAGAAGCAAATCGACATGTTGAATATTCCTAGGAATTAAAAGTTCATTACTCATTGAAAGACTGTATTTATGCTATTACATTGTTTTAATAGGCATAAAACATTACATTAGTGGCATAAAAAGGTCTTAAAATACCAAAAATATTGTTTTTCGCATTTATAACTTGCTCAAATATTATCTATCTGACAGGCCTATAATAAAGATTGAGGATCATAGTTTTGGGGGTTGTTTGGGTCAAGTAGGCAGAACAGATATTGAACATTAGTTGAGTAATGCCCAGTTAATCATTCACAGCAAATCCACATCTCGAAGCCAAACAGTTGTTCAAAACTTGCCGTGGAGATGCAGAGAGGTAACTCTGTAAGAGGGAAATGCAACAGGATGAATGTCTTAAGCAAGAAGGAAATAAAACCTGATCCAGGGCACCATTTCATGAAAGTGAGTATTGGTTACACAGATAAGGCTTGTTCGGGTCGGCATTAATAATGAGAGACACTAATCAGGGGTCCTTTATTAGGCAGTGAGGGTCAGGCCGGTCAACAACCACCTGTTTCAGATGCTACTTAAACTCAATTACTACAGTATCAATTAAAAATGCCTAGAGTGCTTTACATTACATTACATTACATTACATGTCACTTGTTAGACGCTTTTATCCAAAGCAACTTACATACTCAATACTGTGGACAATCCCCACAGGAGCAATTTGGGGTGAAGTGTCTCAGGGACACAACGACATGCAGTGGGGTTTGAACCTGTGCTCCCCTGTCCACTGTGCCACACGCCTCCCTATTAGGTTCAAATGAGGTAATCTAATCCATATTAATCTGTAAAAGCCCATTTTTACCATTGATAAAAATAGTTGAATGATCCAAATAGTCAGCCTGCATTTTCTGTCCCTTATAATTAAGTTAGAAAACTATGAATAAATAATGCATCTAATTAAAAACATATAATTAAAGCTGTGTGAAAGATACATTAATTTATGAAGACGGTAACTAAAATAAGCCCAGGGTATTTTTAGAATATAGAGAGGCGAAGTCCCTCCCTTTCCGGTGGACCTCCATGGGACCTTATTTCGGGAAAAGTATGTATTGAAGTCAATGGGGAGAGAAAAGTTATCTTTCGATCCCGTTTGAATTGAGCCACGAATTACACATATGATGTTTGTCAATTTAAAAGATCATTTTACAAGTTAAAAAAATTAAAATGTGTCATGAAACTGTGAAGTAACACTTTTTTGTGTGAAACGCTCAATGAACTCCATCTCCCGTCTCGCACCACACACCAAGACGGCCGTCACGTTGGCACATTTCACTTCTTTCTTTCAGAATGAGGTGGAAAGTATTAAAAGAGGTGAAAATCACTCCAAGTCTGGGCATGTTGAGAGCTGTACATACACACAAGGGGAGTTAGTCGGTTCGTAAGAGCCAGCATGCGGGACCGGGACTCTGGGATTTGTAGTCTTTCTAGTTGCGTATTTTTCATAGTCTTATATTTCAACAGTTTTACGACAAACTATGACTTTTTTGACATGGAAATTAAGATTGACAAACATCATATGTGTAATTCGTGGCACAATTCAAACGGGATCGAAAGATAATCTTTCTCTCTCCATTGACTTCAATACATAATTGTTCCGAAATAAGGTCCCATGGAGCGGAAGTAGATGGGTGGGACTTCGCCTCTCTATTATGTAGAGCTGAAACGAAAAGCCAGTTGAATAGCCGGTTTATCAAAACACAAAACAAGTGACAATCATCATCAATCAAACAAAAATTTGGCAGACATTACTCTGTTCCAACCTTTAAAAAAATGGGATTTGCTGCTTTATGTCACTGTGAATTCAATATGTATTGGTCTTGTTTGTTTGTTAAAACAAACAAGACATCTGCTGACCTCAATCAGAGCTTTAAGAATTAAATACACATTTGTATACTATGTTCTGACACTTCATAGACTCATTTACTAAGTGCTGCTTACTTCATAACTCCATATTATGATTTAACTATCTTGAGATGTTTATAGCCCAGGCTGAAATGCCACATTACAGTCATGTGATGAACTTTCTTTGAACATACAGTTCTATCTATAGGGAGGTGTGTGGCGCAGTGGTCTAGTGCGCTGGTGTTCAGATCAGGGGAACACAGGTTCAAACCCACTGCAGTCAGCATGTCGTTGTGTCCCTGAGACACTTCACCCCAAATTGCTCCTGTGGGGATTGCCCACAGTATTGAGTATAAGTCGCTTTGGATAAAAGCGTCTAACAAGTAACATGTAATAATATCTGATTCAATTAAACACGAAATCCACCAATTGGACCTAACGTGACAGTAACAGCTTGAATCATTCACTCCTGTAGTTACGATTAAATACTGTGTGAATACAGATGTTGTTATCATGTAATAAACCTCAC
>JAAOOA010000305.1:252500-420600 GCA_012861695.1 Trematomus loennbergii | reverse complement strand
ACAAGAACCTGTGGGCTCACGTGCGCCCCCTTCAGTGCGGCAGAGGTTATGGCTGCCTCCCCTGGTGCTTTTTTCATTGCCGATGTATGACGAGACCAGCGAGCCTAAATATCATATATACGTGAAATAAGTTATTTAGAGACTATGGATGGCGAGGATAAATGTAATAAAGGGATCTACAAACATTACATTGGTGACCTACAGTGAGATGGTAACAGGCATGCGCTTAGTGCCGCTTTCCAGCCAGTTTCTGTGGGGTGACGCATTCTGAACAAAAACAGGCAGGTAACATCGACATCAAGGGAAGACAGGACTAAATACACAAAAGGGTAATCTCAAGACAAGACACAGCTGGGGAGGGGAGGTGAAACACAGGGCAGCAGGTGGGCACAATAAGACAATCAGGCACAGGAGGGAAACTAAAGACAGGAAGTAAAACTAGACAAGACAGGAAGTAACAGACATAACATGGGGGGTGAACACTTTTCAAAATAAAAGTGAAAAATAGCAACATAAACCCATAACCATGACAAGATTAAAGTAACACATGTGTTCTATTCTTATTTCAGATGTAGTGTTGCCTTATAAGCTACAAGAAGAATATGAAACTGACGAAACCAAAGATAACGAAGGATTACTGGGCAATTCAAAAGAAACTAACACTAAATTGGTAAACTAGTAGTACTGGTCACATGCCGACATCCTGGAACAGAGAAGAAAAGAGAAACCGCAGCAGCTTTTCTCTTTTGTGCAGGCCCTGATAAACCTGAGGGAGAGGCTGCACCTGGAGGGAGTTGGTGTTGAAGATGCCCCAGGAGTGTTTTCTGTAATAATTAGCTGTCATGAGAAAAGGACTGTGAGGTTTATCCCCAATCTCTTTCCTCTGACCTGCTTTAAAGGTCTCCTATTATGCTATTTTTAGGCATATATATTATGGGTCTCACATATATAAAAATATATAAAAAACATGTCTATGATGGGTTTTGTGGGGGAAACTTCTGAAGCAATTGGAGACAGGACTCAAAGAGACACGAGGAGAGCTGGAGCTTTGATGGCAAACACTGAGGGTTTATTTGGAGCTTCGGCCAGAGAATTCACAAGACATATCACAGGCCACGGTTTGACCACACGGTTGAGATGCCACAATCAATTCAATTCTGAAATATTCGGTTATTTTCAAAAGCTTTTTTAGTCTGATGCTTCGATTCATTTTAAACAGACCGTTCAACAAAAGGATACCCAAAATCTAAATATTGGATTGTTCTTTCTTAGTAAGATCCCATTTTCATTACAAATGTGGTCTTACCTTGACTTGAAGATGAAGTCCATGCTATCCTTCTGGACAACAATCTCTATTACTTTTTTGTAAAAGTCCTCCTTATCTTCCTCTAGTTTCAAAAGTCTAGTTTGTTGTTTGCTCTACAGTCTCTGCGTAGAATAACAGTAGCAACAAGAACCTGTGGGCTCACGTGCGCCCCCTTCAGTGCGGCAGAGGTTATGGCTGCCTCCCCTGGTGCTTTTTTCATTGCCGATGTATGACGAGACCAGCGAGCCTAAATATCATATATACGTGAAATAAGTTATTTAGAGACTATGGATGGCGAGGATAAATGTAATAAAGGGATCTACAAACATTACATTGGTGACCTACAGTGAGATGGTAACAGGCATGCGCTTAGTGCCGCTTTCCACAGTTTCTGTGGGGTGACGCATTCTGAACAAAAACAGGCAGGTAACATCGACATCAAGGGAAGACAGGACTAAATACACAAAAGGGTAATCTCAAGACAAGACACAGCTGGGGAGGGGAGGTGAAACACAGGGGCAGCAGGTGGGCACAATAAGACAATCAGGCACAGGAGGGAAACTAAAGACAGGAAGTAAAACTAGACAAGACAGGAAGTAACAGACATAACATGGGGGGTGAACACTTTTCAAAATAAAAGTGAAAAATAGCAACATAAACCCATAACCATGACAAGATTAAAGTAACAATGTGTTCTATTCTTATTTCAGATGTAGTGTTGCCTTATAAGCTACAAGAAGAATATGAAACTGACGAAACCAAAGATAACGAAGGATTACTGGGCAATTCAAAAGAAACTAACACTAAATTGGTAAACTAGTAGTACTGGTCACATGCCGACATCCTGGAACAGAGAAGAAAAGAGAAACCGCAGCAGCTTTTCTCTTTTGTGCAGGCCCTGATAAACCTGAGGGAGAGGCTGCACCTGGAGGGAGTTGGTGTTGAAGATGCCCCAGGAGTGTTTTCTGTAATAATTAGCTGTCATGAGAAAAGGACTGTGAGGTTTATCCCCAATCTCTTTCCTCTGACCTGCTTTAAAGGTCTCCTATTATGCTATTTTTAGGCATATATATTATGGGTCTCACATATATAAAAATATATAAAAAACATGTCTATGATGGGTTTTGTGGGGGAAACTTCTGAAGCAATTGGAGACAGGACTCAAAGAGACACGAGGAGAGCTGGAGCTTTGATGGCAAACACTGAGGGTTTATTTGGAGCTTCGGCCAGAGAATTCACAAGACATATCACAGGCCACGGTTTGACCACACGGTTGAGATGCCACAATCAATTCTGAAGAAACCTTCCTCTCGTATGATGTTTTAACTACTTTCGCTAAGGGTAATCAACATTCTTCACTAGTTAGAATAAACAGCTGAGGACACTGAATCACATGTGTTGTCGCTTATGGCTCGGGGTCATCTACACCCCGAGAAGGATGTGTTCCAAGTGTCCCACAACAATAACTATCTCTGACCGAGAGTTGCCCGGTCATAAACTGGTAACAATAACAAAATGCTTGGGCAGCCCCTCCTTAAGGGAGATAACGGCTGCTCAAGGTTGGAGCATCTGCGTCAGAGGGCAAAAGGTAAACATGTATATAGAATTATTCACAACAGGTTTTGCTAAAAATACCAAATAGATCATGCATTTTAGACATACCTCATATCCCTCTATTCCAGCCCTGTTAGAGAACTGCTGATTCGGGGTCCTTAGCTTGAAACAAAAAAAAGAGAGGGGGAGCTTGTGCCTGCTCAGAATTCTACGAGATACTCAGCTAAATGCTGCCGGGATTAAATGCTATATCATGTTCCAAACCACATCAAGGATTATTTCTGAAACAGTATGGAGCACCAAAGTTCCTTTTTTTATTTCCTTACACATGCTCTCTCCAGTACAGGTTAGCTCTGAGTGTTAGCGATGCTAATGTAAACACAGACCATATTACGTCCAAAACAGTCTGGCATTGTTTCTGATAGCAATATTTCTGATAGTGCCGTGGATCGGCATTTCCGATACGTCATTACGTCATTACGTCATATCGGACGCAAATCTGGATCAGCTCCGTTGTACCCCCGTTTTTAGAGATTTGGGTACGGAGGAAAAGAGAGAGGGTTTTGTTTTCTGACACTTTGTGAGTTCCCTGACACACCGGGGACACATATTTATGTTTAAAATACATAAAAAAATGCATTTTGCATGATAGTTCCCCTTCAAGGTATGGTCTGTTAATTGACTGTTTGGGCAAAGGGTAATATTATGGCATCAGCAGCCAAACCGTTTTAAACTGTGCAATCGTTAATCATTAATATAGTATTAATACTTCAATGTTCACGTTACATTTCTTATGTTTTTATATAATAGTTGTATACCTTTATATCACAAGAGCCACCCCCCCCAGATTTTCTCATGTGGATGTTGAGAGTTGTACCCCCTAGACCAGGCATCCTCAAAGTCCGGACTCCGGTCCGGATCCGGACCGAACCACAACTGTCTCTGGACTCTGAGCAAATATACTTTTCATATGTATTATCTGTATTATCTGTGTTATCTGCGAGACATCGCCACAACGCAACGAGTCAAAATTCTCCGCTATGTCCACTGCATACAGCGCTCTGCATGTCAGACTGTTCCACACTGTCTGTGTGTGTCTGTCAACGCTTTGGTCCAATCACATTCAGCATCCCGTCAGCGTTTTTTCCCCCCACCAACAGTCTGCGAATCAGAGGCACAGTAGGGCGGGTCTTCGCGGAATGCGGGTGGGAAAAATGCGTGTGTCGTGTCGTCTCTTTCAACCTGTCTGAGGGTGTTTCTCAATCGCGAGTAAAGCTGCTTCAGAGCCACTATTTCAAGCATACTACGTCATCGAGTGCCGCCGAAGTACTGTTCCAATCTCCAGCATACTTGGAAATCTACCGAGCCCGGCGTACTCCGTTTGGAGAAATATCGAGGCTGCACATGAGTAGACTCCGCGGTCTTAAAATCCCCACAATGCTTTGCGCACGGACCAATTTCCCCAAATCTGTGACGGAAAATGTAAGGCGGGGCCTCTCATATGACGCACACCTGCACACTTGCTAGCCTGTTCCACTCTTTGTTTTCCGAATGCCAGGAAGTATTCTTGCCTCGCTTCTGAAGCAAGATGCTCGGCAGACATGTGCTACCAAGCAAGCGTACTCGCGATTGAGAAACACCCTAGGTCAGAGCGAGAGTTTAAAAAAAAATAAAGTCAGAGCGAGAGTTAACAGCTCATCTAGTTGCATCTGTACTGTAGCTAGTAGCCTAGTTTAACCCCAGCTGCCACCCCAGTTGGCAGCTTTGTTTTGAAAGAAAAGTTGTGGCTCATCTGACATTTATGAGAGAAAGTCTCTAATGTCCGAGTGCAAGTGAATGCAGCACAAGATGCACATCTTGTAACCCCTCCCCCGGCCCTGGCGCGAGCATGGAAATATGATTGACCCAAGTACTGAAGGAATGAGGTATTTGCGGTCTACAATGACAGAGAAGAGACTGTCAAGTTTGGCTGTACTCAGCATTGAATCAAAACGCACTAAAGCTGTGATCTTAATAATTTTGTGAGGCGTTTTGCTGAACAAGATGGTAATCGCCGCATTCAGCTGTAATAGGCATGTCAACTTGATGCTCTGCTCACGGATGAGCATACAACACTGTTAAGATGATGACCTTACGTGTGTAAATATTTTTTTTTCTTTGTGGGGGTCTGCGCCCAAAAAACAGTTTTAAGTCCTGAGAAAGTCAAATAAGACGGTGTGTAAAACTACACTGCCCAGCCAAAAAAAAGTAACCACTTTGATTTAACTAGGCCAGTAAGGGCATTACACTGGATAATAACTGAAGTATAAAAGAATGCATGACTGAAGTGATGGAGACCATGTTTGAAGGCAAACGAAAAGAGGAAATAACAGGTCAAATCAAGCAAATCCCCCTCTCAGATTCCACAGCAACCAGAAGAACATAAATTGGCTGGTGATTTGATGAATCAGCTTTGTGATGGAATAAAAAATGCACAGTGCATTTCCTTAGCTGTGGATGAGTCCACTGACACCACTGACAATGCTCAGTTGCTGGTGTTTGTGAGTTTTTATGATGAGGCAAAGGGGGAGTTTGTTGAAGATGTGTTGGGCCTGACGAACCTCAGTGGACACACAAGGGGGCAAGACATTTATAAAGCAATAATGGGAATGCTGAATGAAAGAGGGTGCAGCTGCCTTTATTCATAACTGTGCAGCTCTTACACTGCGACTCTGAGGATCAAGCACAGACACAATAACAATTAAAACTGCTGCATACAGATTATTTTTGTTTTTGCAACCTCGTGTTAAGAATCTTGTTGCAATTGTTTAAAAGTTTGAACCGTAATAAACGGACCTTTGTCTTATTGAAACATTTTCTTTGGACCTTTAAGATTTGTATTTGAGTACCCCTGGTCTAAAGTGTCTAATTTGGCATCATATAATATACCTTTTTATTTTCATTTCAGATGAATTCAAGACGTCCTGTACTCTAATCATCATCATCATCATCATCATTACTGTTATAGAACATATCATTTTATGTGTTATATTTGCCCTCCTATACAAGACCGGTGTCATCTCTGGTAAGTTAGAAGCACTATTTTATTAACAGGACAACTTTTGATTGTCTGCCTCTGCAAAATCCCAAAGTTCCCCCTTTATTGTTTTCTGTTCATATGGTTATTTGTTCCAAGTGGCATTAGAGAGGCTTTGAGGACAACATCAAGTAATACAGTTCTCTCCCTTCAGCACTGTTAATACGGCTTGTTGGTCAGATGTGCAGATTTGCATGGATTTCAACGATTCCATTGAAAATTGACCATGTTTTAACTCCTTAAGATTCCCAGATTGCATCTGATTGACAATAAAAGCCTTTCCACCAAATAAAAGTATTGATTAACAGCTTTTAATGAGAACGAAACACTGGTGTTAAGTTTAATTCAAATGGCAGTAACGGTAGATTAATACAGCATACCAGGAATCGTTTTCATATTGTATTTATTTTCAGTTGGAAACTGTATGTCAGTATTGATATGTTTGAAGGACATTTTGTTGTGCTTTTACACAGTGGGGGACAACAACTGCTTTCTACGTAAGCAACACACCAAGGTGCCACAAACAGAAGAAGATGACAACGGGAAAAAACAGACTGATGAGCTTCAGAGGAAAATCTGTGACCTGGAGTACAAACTTTATGACCAAGAAGAGATAATACGCAGTCTAAAGGAAAAACTGGATGACTTTGGATCCAAGCAGAGTCCTGTGGTTTTTCATGGCCAGCCTACGATTGTTAACATTCCTTCCGAGTCTTCCCCAGATGTCTCAAAACCCTGAAAACTTCAAGCAAGTTTCCCCACGACGACAATCCAACACCAGCAGCTTCAACCAACAACAACCATCAAGGTTCTGTCAGTTTACCCCAGAACAAAGACTCAAAACCAGACGTCCCAACACACATCCCTGCGTTCCCTCCGATCCAAAGGGGCAAATATAGCCACAGCAGTCCTGCTCTTTTGACCAAAAATGATGAAGTGTCCCCCAGTTCTCCTTCAGCCTCCTCTTCCTCGCTGGTTCAGCGTTCGATGAGCATGTCCGAGTCTGGATCACGTTCAAACAGTGCCAAACCTCAACGTAGAAACACCTCCTCCTATCCATTTCCGATCGTTAACCGCTTCTCTCCTCTGGCAAATCTACCTGAAGATGATTCCATGCCGCTGCTTGAATGAGAGCAGAGCAGGGTTTCTTTGTTGTTTTTCTTCAGTATAGGAAGACATCAAAACAAGAGGTCAGTGATGGAGAAAGTACATAAAGTAAAATGAGTCATACCACAGTGCAGAAAGGGAAAAAACATGCATTGATGATTTCACTCTAGTCAAAGTAATTTTAAAATACCAAAAATAAAAGCACTTATTGTTCATTTTTTTATATAATATCGGCCAAATCATATCACTAATATACTTACAACATTTAAATGTGGAGCTAACTTTTATATATTTTTTATACGTCCAGGTTGCTAAGTTCATGCCAATACATTTTCTTTTTTGTTATTAGTAAATATGGACTTTTTTAAAGAAAAAAAAGGAAAGGAAAATGTCCAAATTGTAGTAGAATAGAATAATGTTACTTAAATAGGAAATACTTAATTAAAACACTGTAATTGGTAAATGTGTACTTGGGTAAATGTAGTTAGTTACTTTGTTTTGGTGGGTTTTGGCATTACAGATGTTTACAAAATGCTCTGTTCACAGGAGTCATTTATGGGTTAGGGTAACTTGTTTAATACTCAGGAGTTTCCCTCAATTACCTTTCTGTGCTTTTATTACAGATAACATCATGTAGTACGTTCAGATAAAGATAAAGACCACCCTCTTGTGGAAGAATCATGATATTGCTTTTTTATTCTGCTTGTTCATTCAGAGGTACATTTTTTTTAGATGTCCTTTCACCTCCACCTGTCTTTGAATGCTGTGAGAAAATGTCTCATATGAATTGTTCAAATGTGTTTACTTTCATTAACCAGTGTTTGCTTCAGACTTTACAGCCACAGTGTATTTAATCATTTTAAGGGTTACTTGTTTAATACTCAGGAATTGATTGATTTATGTAACAGTATTAAAAGAGAAGTAGCAACCATAATAATCAAAGAAGAACTTATTGCACAACATTGAGCCGCTGGTTTGTGTTGTGTGTGTGTGTGTGTGTGTGTGTGTGTGTGTGTTGTGTGTGTGTGGTGTGTGGTGTGTGTGTGTGTGTTGTGTGTGTGTGTGGTGTGTGTGTGTGTGTGTGTTGTGTGTGTGGCTCTTAAGTTATTGTTTTTGAATGCTGGGAAAAAAATTCTATGTCTCGTATGAGTTGTTCAAATGTATTTACTTTCATTAACCAGTTGTTTGCTTCAGACTTTACAGCCACACTGTATTATTATTAAAACCATCCTGCATCTCAGCTGCCTGCTTATCATCCTCTGTAATGGGTTGAAGTAAACCGTCCTTTTAGCATTTCCTTTAAATGCCAATTGTGTACTTATGTACCTTCATACACTATAAAAAAGGGAACTCTGTAAATAGACTTTGGGAAGTGCAGAACATCGGGACATGACAAATATGTCTTGTGTCTTTATTGATCGATCCTGATTATGAATTACGTTTTAAATCAATCTTCTATTCAGACTATTTAATATTCTGATTGCTTTACCACATAGCCAGAAGCTGGTGAGGGGTGTTTATGTGTTGTAAGAATGAGCTGTATTGTCTTGTTTAATGTTGTTTATTTAAAATGTTGAAGTAGATGTGTGTGAGGTACTAAATTATATTCTTTGATGCATAAAGTAGAGGGTTGTAAGCAAATGGTAAGATGTCCATAAAACATTGAGTGCAAGAATCTCCATGAATCTAAGGATGAATTGTTCATTTAATGTGAACATGTTTCTCACACCACTTTAAAAGTTATTCTTGGATCAGCCTGAACACTTGAAAGTCACAAAACAATGATTGGTCCAAATTCTGTTATTATCTGATAAAGACACTAAATACCTGATATGATATTGACTTTCTAAGCACACACTTCCCATAAGAAGACTATACCGGCACCAGTATTTCAAATGTGGGCACCAGGGGGCACAATAAGACAACATTTTAAAACAGCTACTGCACTGTAAAAACTGTGACTTTAAAAAATGGTGGCAACAAAGTGACAATTAATATAATGAAATAGATTTTAATCACAACAATTTGATTAGAAAGTACTGAATAAATTGATTTTATAAAACATAATTATAATAAGTATGCCCCTTCTGGCACACAACACTAACGCAGGTTTTAGGCCTATAGGTCCAGTCATTGTTTGACATGTTTAATGTGGAAATGTTACCCACAACAGATTCAGTTGTAACATCTGTTACTGCAAGAAGGACCGACTCACCATTGAAGGCGCAGCAAAGGGAAGGCCCGGATAGGCCCAGATCCAATATGTGTTTGTATTGGTGTAAATCCTGGCCAATGAAAAGCCTGGAATATCAGATCAGTGTGGGCGGGGTTGAACTTGGACTTTTGTGTGTTTTTTTAAGTTGAAAATGTTGGTTTGCTCGCTGCTGCGAAATGTTTGCAGCCGTAGAAGATCGGCAATAAACCGGTGTAATTAAACATATGATGGAACTACGGGAGAAATGCACGGATCAGTGAGGAGTTAGCACCTTAGATGAAGATACAAGTGAAGTTTAATCACGGATAAGCTTCCATTTAGGCCTACTTCCTGCAGAGTGGACCCAGTGGAGAGACTGTTTCTGGGGTTAAAACAAAGGACCCAGCAATGGCCCTAAATGAACTTTAACTCTGCTGCACATTAAATCATCGTCATTATCACCTCCATACGTCATGCAGCTTGATGTAAAACGACCTTCCTCCCATGGTAAGAAATACTCTTTTATGCCCGCCGTGGCTGCATGATGACAAACAGATTACATCATGAATACTTTCGCAGTGTGTAGTCTCTGTTTGGGTGTGGTTGTTTACTTTGTTCTGTCATTAGAAGTAGGCCTATGTACTATCAGGTAGACTCACTTCTGCCTGTATTGTGTCTAATGTTGTAATGAACTGCTGTTATAGCCTTTTGATTTGTTGATTCAAGGAAATAATTAAGTTTCTTACGTGTTGGTAACTTGCCTTGCTTTCCAAAAATTAAAGACATTAAGATAATTAAGAAACAGTGCAGTTGAAATACATTTAAAAAAATGGCATTTAAAGACCGTCATTAAAAAGCATAAAAATTTTAAAAAACATAGAAAATAAGAGAATATTAGTCTTTGGCCTTTAAACAATTTTTCTTTTCAATTCCAAGAATTAGGATATTTAAACCTGTTTTAAGATTTTCCCGCATTCATATTTTGCCTTTAAACCTTGTTAGATTTGGGTTGGCGTGCTGACCATGGGAAATGTTCTTCTAACAAATAATAAATAAAGGTATTACATCCAGCCCATTGTGCACCTCAGTGTAAATCGACTGCGTCATCCACACATGGCCTCTGTTTCAGGCACGCGGTGGCTGCAAAATGACAAATGGGAATAATGAGGCAATGTGTTGGCATGCAGCCAGAACTATCGTTTGCTGACTCTTTGTTGTGAGCTGCTGTTAATTACCTGTTCATTTGAAAGAAGTATTTCAGTTTGAAACGTGTTTTGGGTTGGCGTGATGATCGTGAGGATTTAAAATAGACGATAAAGGCTTTCAATCAGAATTATTGTATTTGTCCCGCAACGGGGAAATGTACAGTGGTACAAGTGGGAGAATGGACTTGCATTAATACAAAAATAACTAAGTATGCTCACGTTATTAATAGTAAAAGAACACAATAAGTAAAGAAAAGAAACACAATATTGGTAACAAAAAAAAGAACAAGCTGTATTTGTTTCCAAAAAAGTGACCTATAGAATTTGAATTAAAGCGGTAGCTGGTATGACAATTGCAAATAAACTGAGATGGACAAATAAATAGCAGGAGGGATATTAATGTTGCATAACGTTTAAATCCTGCTCATATGCACTCAGGTCATTGTGTGTTGCTGATAAATAAGAATGATAGCCTAAATGAGTAACAAAGAAGAACAGGGCAGTTATAGAGCTGGTTTATTTGCGTCATTACCAAAGTATGAGTCAAAATGGCTTCTGACTCCCGGAATGAATGAAAGGGAGGTTCAATCTGAAACTGTGTGTTTATATTTCGATGTTTAACCTCCGATTGACCTCCATCAGACTTTTTCAATAAGCATTATGTTGTCTAGTTAGTTTGCAGATTTATTTTTGTATTTTTAATGTTGAGGAGAAGAACCCATTAACCTTACACTGTAAACATTTACCAGCATTTCACTACATTTAACAGTATTATTTTACAGTGACATATTGTAATCAAGGCCCCCTGTAATATCCCAACAAATACATGTAAAAAGGACTGTATCCTTGGATTTCACAGCATTTAACTATTATTTCACAATAAAATACTGCAATCAAAATCCTCTGTAATATCACAACAACATTGTAAACATTGCAAGGATTTCACAGCATTTTAAGTATCATATTACAGAGAAATATTGTAATAAAAAGCCCCTGTAATATCACAACAACATTGTAAACATTGCAAGGATTTCACAGCATTTAAGAGTATCATATTACAGAGAAATATTGTAATAAAAAGCCCCTGTAATATCACAACAAAATATCTATAAAACTACAGTAAAATTGGATTTGACATTAATTAACTATTTTTCACAGTAAAGCACTGTACTCAAAATCATCTGTAATAGCACAACCCATTACTGTAAAATTTGAATTGTGCAGCATTGCACATGTGCAGAATAGACTATTCTAACCGGCGTGTGTCCTGCAGCATAGCCTACTTCTCAAACCGTCTGGAAGATTTGAACTGAGACATTCTATACACTGTAAAAAAATATCCTAATTTTACAGGAAATAATTATTTTTTTATAGTAATTATGTTTTTTTAAATAACTTGCAAAATCCCGTAAAATTACAGATATTAACTATAAATTAACAACCCAAAACATTATTTTAAGTATTTTGACAACAACAAATAACATTTATTTCATTTTTTTTTTAAAGTAAATTTACTATATCATATTTACAGTATTTTTGCACTTTCAGAAAATACATGCATATGTATGTAAAATAAAAATTATTATCTGCAATAAATATGTAACTCCTCGTAATATAAAAGTGTATTACTATTATAAGACTTTAAGATATTTCTTTGTAATTTTAAGGTACCTACACATGAAACTGTAAAAAAAAAGTGTCAAACATTTTTACATAAATCATTTTCTCAATATTCGATTGAATCCACCACAAACACAAAATATCCAATGTTGAAACAAAAGTAAATAAATATGTTTTCATGAAATTCCTAATTTACTATATTGTAAACATCTACAGTTGACAATATCATTAAAAAAATAAAAATCTTACAAAGTGGAGAAATCTCTGCAGGGAGGACCCAGGTTTAAAACACACACTGTTATTTACTCAACAATAAGTCACAGTTATCCTTGTTTTATTTATATGTTCTGTTGCTGTGTTTTTTTTCCCATTGGTCAATATACAGTAATAAGCCTTAGTCTTACATGCAGTATAATGTGCATGGTTTTCGGATTCTGGCCGACAGCCAGAGCTACGGCGCTTGAAATGGAATTCAGCCATAACACGGCAGACAAGTCAGGCATGTTTGGAATGAGTCCACAACACTCCTGATTGGTTAATATAAACGTAATCGAAGAAACCTGCCAATGAGAACTGCCCGCGCCTGTCGTTCACATTTGAAACATTCACGTCAGTTAGAGCGGGTCTCCTCCTGCGGACCTACAGCTGTCTGCCCCTTTCACACCGGCGCTTTTCCAGCTCCGGCTCGGAGCTGCAGGAGTTTATGGATTAATGGATTAATATCGGGATCGTTTTACATCTACACGTTAAATATGAGCATCGGGACGTCAACAAAGAACAGAAGACTTGAGATCTGGTGAGTCCTGCAACTGTAATGGAGTTAAACATGTATTTAGATAATCCTTAGTTTGTGAATGTTTTATATTTTATTTAAGGTTACGTTTCTTCTTCTAGTTAGCTGAGTTTGCATCATTAATAGGTTGTTAAATGTTAAGAAGCCCTGAGATGCTGTTTCTTACAAGATGTTGCGCCCGGGAAACCTAGTTTAACAAGGTGGCTGCTAACGTTAGCTTACAGCTTATTGCAGTGCTGCCGCTCCACCCTCTCGTCTCCAACACGGGAGAATTACACATAAACATGCAGCGGGGTGTCACAGTGTTGTCGCCAAGTTTAATGTAAAGTTTCACAGCTTTCTTACAGCGGAATCCAGTTTGTTAATGTTCAGTAGCTAGCGTAGCATAAACAGCTAACCGCTAACGTTCGGCTAACTTGCTAGTTAGCTCTGCTCTATATATTACAAGCTAACATGACTAGCTAATGTCACACTGTGTGAACTAAAATACTTGTTGTATTACTACATCATACATGCTTGGTCCAAATCACTGCTAAAATTAATTATTTTTGAAAATGTATAGTAAATAAACACTCAGCCATGCATGAAATAACATAGCAAAAGAATACGGGCAATGTTTGACCCATGTTGTCCCTTAGAAGTGTAGTGATACAAACATGATTTTTATTCAAAAAGTAAGAAAGTAAAAATTAGAATCAACCAAGCATATCTTCCCCCTCGAAATCCCAGTTGTACTTCACTAACACGCAGTGCCTGGGAGGGTGCGTTTGATTGTTCCCACCCTTACCTCATTTATGGACTAGGTCATGTTAGACAAGCAATCCAGTGGTTAGTTTTAGGGTAAGCTCCATTGTTTTTTTTGTTTTTTATTCACTTTAAGAGAAAGGGATTTCAGAAACAAGTATCACAAGTTTGGCTCGAGGTAAAATTAACAAAAGCTAACTGTTGTTAGACTATGTTCCCCCCTTCTAAACTTATGAAATAATCAATGCCCTTGGGGTGTGTGTGTGTGTGTGTGTGTGTGGTGTGTGTGGTGTGTGTGTGTGTGTGTGTGTGTGTGTGTGTGTGTGTGTGTGTGTGTGTGTGTGTGTGTGTGTGTGTGTGTGTGTGGTGTGTGTGTGTGTGTGTGTGTGTGTGGTGTGTGTGTGTGTGGTGTGTGTGTGTGTGTGTGTGTGGTGTGTGTGTGTGTGTGTGTGTGTTGTGTGTGTGTGTGTGTGTGTGTGTGTGGGTGGTCCATCATACAAGATTTAGGGGATCTATTGGCAGCTGCTGATAATAACATCCATCATTATGGTTTACTAATAGTTATCACTTCACTTCCTCCTCCAGCACCTGGACACAGCAGGAACCTACGCCAGGATCCTGTTTGTGGACTTCAGCTCTGCCTTCAACACCATCATCCCAGCTCTGCTGCAGGACAAGCTCTCCCAGCTGCAGGTGGATCACAGACTTCCTGTCTGACAGGAAGCAGCACGTGAGGCTGGGGAAACACGTCTCTGACCATCAGCACCGGTTCCCCTCAAGGCTGCGTTCTTTCCCCTCTGCTCATCTCCCTGTACACCAACAGCTGCACCTCCAGTCACCAGTCTGTCAAGCTCCTGAAGTTCAGACGACACCACGCTCATCGGACTCATCTCTGGTGGGGACGAGTCTGCCTACAGGTGGGAGATGGACCATCTGGTGACCTGGTGTGGGGAAAACCACCTGGAGCTCAACGCTCTCAAGACAGTGGAGATGGTTGTGGACTTTAGGAAGAACGCAGCCCCGCCCGCCCCCATCACTCTGTGTGGCTCACCATCACTCTGTGTGACTCCCCAGTCACTGCTGTGGAGTCTTTCCGCTTCCTGGGCACCATCATCGCCCAGGACCTCAAATGGGAGCAGAACAGCAGCTCCCTCATCAAAAAAGCCCAGCAGAGGATGTTCTTCCTGAGGCAGCTGAAGAAATTCAACCTGCCAAAGACGATGATGGTGAACTTCTACACCTCCATCATGGAGTCCATCCTCCCCTCCTCCATCACCATCTGGTACGCTGCAGCCACAGCCAAGGATAAGGGCAGCGTGTCATCCGCTCTGCAGAGAAGGTGATAGGCTGCAATCTGCCATCCCTCCACGACCTGCATGCCTCCAGGACCCTGAGGCGGGCAGGAAAGATAGTGGCCGACCCCTCCCACCCTGGACACAAACTGTTCACCCCCCTCCCCTCTGGCAGGAGGCTGCGCTCCATCAGGACCAAAACCTCTCTCCATCAGGACCAGAACCTCTCTCCATCAGGACCAAAACCTCTCTCCATCAGGACCAAAACCTCTCTGCATCAGGACCAAAACCTCTCTCCATCAGGACCAAAACCTCTCTCCATCAGGACCAAAACCTCTCTCCATCAGGACCAGAACCTCTCTCCATCAGGACCAGAACCTCTCTCCATCAGGACCAAAACCTCTCTTCATCAGGACCAAAACCTCTCGCCACCTCAACAAGGCCCCCCCACTGACACTTAACCTCATCCACAACGCAGACTCTATGCATTACATAATGGAGATCACAGGATGGTAAATAATGCAATGTTTAAATATTGCTTACTGCACATATTTTATATTCTATAATTTATTGCATTCTATTTCGATGTATATTACTGCTTTATTTTATTGTAATCTTATTCTATCTTACTATATTTGTATTACAGTGTTCTTAATATAGTTCGCTATCTGTGTACTTTTTTTTATTTAATTTTTTTATTTATATGTATGCACCACGACACCTAGTCAAATTCCTCATACGTGTGAACCTACCTGGCAATAAACCTGTTTCTGATTCTGATCTTTTTGTCCTCTAGGTTGCACTGCCACGTCTACAGTAGCGCAGAATGGACAGAGGAAACATGATTGGGCCTCAAGTTTTTTGCAGCCAATATCATTCTACAAACTTGGGATAGGAGGGTGAGTGAACAAGTTATCCATTGGTTGGAACCTACATCCCCATTGTTAGACGTACTAAATCCTGCACACTGCTCCTTCAAAATGTGAACATATGTTGCCATTTTGTAATTTCTGTTATTTTCAGTTGAGAATGTTTCAAAGTACTCTTAAAAAATTCAACTTACTTTTTGTTTCTACTGTTTATAAGTATGATGTTTAAATATGAAATGCTGTATTCATTAGTTGTACTATAATTCTACAAATATTTTTATATTTTAAGTTTTCAGAGTAATTGTTTCCTACAGAACATTTTGTGATTTTATTGAACCTGTTTGATTGGAAAATGTTAGAAAAAAGCTGTAAAATAACAGTATTCTACCTGTAGAACTTTAGGTTCTGTATTTATTTTAGTGTTTGATCATACAAATCTAATAAAAAAAAAAGTAAAAAACTGTTTTTCTCATCAGAACTTTATTTAAGGTATTTGAATGCAACAATTTAAGACAATGGATTTTGAAAAGAGAGGAAAGTTTCCTCTAAAATCTTTAAGGACAATTTCTGTATACTAATTGCTTTTGCACTTTATTTCAGTTAAAGTATTTTTACTTTAATTTTATTTTTGTTTGGCAGCCGCTGCTGCCAGTCATTTGACCGTTTTTTTACAGGTTTTTTGCCCGTAGAAGTTTTAGTGCTGTACTTTTATTAAAGGTTATTGACTGTAAAAAGAGCAGATAAATCTGTAAAATTACAGTGTTTTCCTGTAAAATCTTTAAGGACAATTCCCGTAAATTAATGGCTTATTCACTTTATTTCAGTTAAAGTATTTTACTTTAATTTAAGGGTTTTTGTTTGGCAGCCGCTGCTGCCAGTACTTTGACCGTTTTTTTACGAGTTTTTTTTTTACAGTGCAGTAACATACTGTAATATCACAGTAATTCCTTAGTCATTGAAGCTGTGAAGTTACAGTATACAGTTTTAACTTTACAACAATGCATTGTAATATCATGGATGTGAAATCCTCCCGTTGAGCCACACGAAGACTGCTTTCCTTTTTCAAACTGTGCTGAAGTCTCCTCTCTTCTTTCAGGCTGTTTCTCTCTCGCTCTCCTGCTCGGCTCTCGGAGGGATAGTTACTCCCTCCTCCTCATTGGCTGCTTCCGTGTTCACGGGGCCGGCTGTTGGCCACGAGCCCTCTCTCACAGCTGAAAAAAGAATGTGTACGCCTCTCTCTGTGTGTGTCTGATCAGCAAATGAGAACATGAGTGCCTCATCCCCCTCTCTCGTATGGGATCTCGAGGATTCTTCCGTCTCTCTCACAGCTCAAACAATCCTGTGAGTAAAGTCAGGCGCGCGCCGACTCGAACAACGTCACCCTCCCCACAGCAGCAGCTCGCGCTGTGATATCTCTCCTCTCGTTTGAGAGCTCGCAGTTTGTTTCGTCAGTTTTTCAAACTCAGCTGAAAAATTACTGCCTAAACTCTGAGTTACCTGCACCGACTCTAACACCGACCCTCACACTGCAAGACTGTGTGCGCAGTCCTAACATTTATGGAAGGCCCTTTGAGCCACACACACTGCTTCCATCAGTCAACAAGTGCTCACTGTAGCCCTCAACCCTGCGTAAAAACAGCATCCCGCAGTTTATCAAAGAGATGTTACCGTCTGATGAGCTGGGTTTTTATTTCGTTTCCAACCGTCCATTTATATTATCATTCTTTTTGAAATATTTTATGTGCATTTATTTCAAGATGCAGGTTTTCAATTTTAAATATTTGGGTTATTTTAAAATGTTTTGGAGAGAATATATTCACCTCCAGTCCAGCACACAAACACAACACAAATACATTTTATTATTTTATAGGCCTCCTACGAGAAGAAGGTGGAACATAAGTAAGGACATGCATAAAGTAGAAGCTGCCATCTGAGCTGCCATATCGTCTTCTTCGGTGTTGTCTGGATCCTGTGAAGTGCTTCTTCCAAATGCACTCCACCCTCTTTTATGCTCTTCTTCTTCGGTAGGAGTCTGACTTAGGATCCGCCTTCTGTCTGCCGAACTGTGAGAGAGAGGGCCCAGCACCGGCTCTCACTCCACAGCAGACTCTCTCTCTCCTAAAAAACCCCACCATTCGTAAATGTGTAGAACTCCACAGCCTCTCCCTCGTAATGTTGACTCTCCCTCTCAAAACACCGGCTCTAGCCCCTGAGCAGACTCTCCCTCTCAAAGGACCGGGTTAGGGTCCCGGCTGGGGGGGGTCCCCGGTGGTGGGGGTCCCGGTGATGGGGTTCCCGTGGTGGGGGTCCCGGTGCAGGGGGTCCCGGCGGTGGGGTCCCGGTGGTGGGGGTCCCGGTGGTGGGGGTCCCAGTGGTGGGGGTCCCGGTGCAGGGGGTCCCGGTGCAGGGGTCCCGGTGGGGGTCCCGGTGCAGGGGGTCCCGGTGCTGGGGGTCCCGGTGGTGGGGGTCCCGGCGGTGGGGGTCCCGGTGGTGGGGGTCCCGGTGAAGGGGGGTCTCGGTGGGGGATCCCGGTGAAGGGGGTTCCCGGTGCTGGGGGTCCCGGTGCAGGGGGTCCCGGTGCTGGGGGTCCCGGTGCTGGGGGTCCCGGTGGTGGGGGTCCCGGCGGTGGGGGTCCCGGTGGTGGGGATCATTATCATACTTTTTTAAATCTATTGTCGCATTTATTTCAAGATGCAGGTTTTCAATTTTAAATATATGGGTTATTTTTAAATGTTTTGGAGAAAATATTCACCTCCAGTCCAGCACAAAAACACAACAAAAATACATTTTATTATTTTATTGGCAAAGCAAATTTGTATAATAATTTGCTTGTTTGTTCCATAATCAATCTTTATTTTAACCTAATTGAGGCGCAGCAAAGGGAAGGCCCGGATAGGCCCAGATCCAATCAGGATATGTATTGGTGTAAATCCTGGCCAATGAGTCTGTCTGTGGCTGCTTCCGTCTCTCTCTTTACGGGAGCTCGAGGATTCTTCCGTCTCTCTCACAGCTCAAACAATCCTGTGCGTAAAGTCAGGCGCGAGCCAACTCGAACGACCCTCCCCACAGCAGCGGCTCGCGCTGTGATATCTCTCCCTTTCGAAGCTCTTCGCAGAGCCGGCTGTCGGGCACGAGCTTTCTCTCTCTCACAGCCTCCCTCTCTCTGTGTGTCTGATCAGCCAATGAGAACATGTTGAGCTGTGTCTTCACGGTGCCGGCTGTAGCGAGGCTCCCTCTTTCTCACAGCTGGGGAAAAAGGCAGAATCTGAAAGAGCAGACTCCTCCCAAACGAGATTCTGCCTCTCACTGCTCACTGAGAGAGAGGGCTCGTGGCCAACAGCCGGCCCCGTGAACACGGAAGCAGCCAATGAGGAGGAGGGAGTAACTATCCCTCCGAGAGCCGAGCAGGAGAGCGAGAGAGAAACAGCTGAAAGAAGAGAGGAGACTTCAGCACAGTTTGAAAAAGGAAAGCAGTCTTCGTGTGGCTCAACGGGAGGATTTCTGGAAGAGAAATATGATGGGTGATCTTTTCGAGACAAAAACACATGAGGCAGAGGGAGAAAAGTTCCTCAAGTATCAGGACTTCACAATAATCATATGGCAGTTTAATTATGCTTTATGCACACTAATGTATGGACATTTCACCTTTCTAAATTATTGTTTTATTTATTATATTGGGCTTAAATCATAATAAACTATATAACTCTCTCAGGAGAGGTGCGCGAGTACTTTCCCAGTACTCTGGGAAAATGCTGCATCCGCGAGCTTGCCGCACGAGAGAGGGATCTGATCTTTCAGAATTAGCCTTTTCCCCCCGAGCTGTGAGAGAGAGGTACCGGGCCCGACATTCAGCGTGGTGAATACACGGCTCAACAACCGCGAGCTTCCATCGAGAAGTCGAGCCCGAGCCCTCTCTCTGAAATCTCGGTTACAATAAACTTGGAATTCAGACTCCTCCCATAAATTTAACCGAAATCAAAGAGTAGGCTATTTAAAGAGAGAGCATTTGGAGAAGATTCAGTCTGACTTGGGCTGCACTCTGTGGACACCTGCTGTAACTGCACCTCTCTCAGCGCTCTGAAAGAATAGTATTAACGAGAGAACACTTGTAATAAGCACAGGATCCAGACGAAGAAGACGAGATGGCAGCTCCTACTTCATGCATGTTCTTACTTAAGTTCCACCTTCTTCTCGTAGGAGGCCTAGCTGTCGATACGATATTAGGAGACCGAGTTCAGTTTACAGAGACTGAACAGTGCAGCGAGAGAGGAGCGACACTTCAGCACACTTTGACAGGTGGAAGCAGTCAGCCTGTGGCTCGTCTGGAGGATGTCTGGAAGCCGGCAGCAGGTTACGAAGACCGGATGAGTCCAAACGAGTCCGTGGTCTTAAACAGGAGCAACATCAACGACCAGGGACTGTACGGGCTAACCTGCGGCTCAGAGGAGAAACTTATCCATCTGAATGTCATCACATCCTCGGAGAAATCAGTGCCTGAGGGACAGGCTGCTGGTTTTACCTTCCACTACTTTACTGCAGGAGAACTCGGGAGGTACAGAGTGGAGAGAAACACACAGCTTGTGTTTGAGCTGGACCTCTCCTCCGGAAGAACCTCACAGGGCTCAGGGTTTGAGAACAGAACATCTGTAGCCCCTCACTGGAGGTCAGATGGAGACCTGACTCTGACCCTGCAGGGGGTGAAGCCCGAGGACCGAGGAGATTACTTTCTCTACGTCCTCAAGGACAGAAAGAGGGGACATCTGCAGGCTGTGAGGATGAGGGTCAGCCCTGCGCTGAATACACCAGAGGAGAGGAACCCGGAACAGATCACCTGCACCCCCCAGCCACCATGCGTGAGTACAACACTACAAATATTGATTATAAAATGCAGTTTGTAGATTAATCTTAGAAATGACGCTATTGTGTTCGGAGCCCTAAAGGGACATGAAAGAAAAAAAAAAAAGAGATACTAACCCGTTATCCCGACTTTTTTTCACACCGGTGCGCCAAGTGGAGCACACATGGAGACAACGGTTTCATTGCAGACTGTTATGTTTATGTGAGTCAAATTGCAATGACAGTGCAAAGCCTACATTATTCGAGATATATTTCGAAGTCGGACTTCATTTTAAAGACAGTCTGCCTTGATCTATCAATTCAAGTCCATGACTCTCGCAGTATTATTTTTTTCCAATTTATGTCAATAAAGTCACTCGTTATCTCGATTTTTCTTTTTTAAATGTCATGACCCTTTAGGAGCTCCGGAGTGCCATATAGCGGTCTGATTGCTTTTGTCCCCCTCTCTCTGTTGCAGAAAGAGAAGACCGCTTTGATCTGTGTCTCCGTAGCTGCTGTGCTTTTGATTGCTGGAACTTTTTTCTGTGGTCAGAAAATGCCGAGAATCTGCGGGTCAAAGGTCTCTGGAGGAGCCGCTGGGAGGAGCTTCAACAGAACTTGAGATGCCACCTTACACCGACACTCCTGTTCTGGTAGTCGTGAATGGTCATGCTTGATGACGGTGATTAATGTGATGTAATATTGTTTTCAATTATATTCACATTATTGCGCAGTATTCTGTACTTGCTTTCTCCCGCCGTGCATGATGCTTTGTTATTTAGTTGTCTGCAAAACACACACTTTATTTTTCCCTCGACCCTCATTATTTACTTAGCAGCAGGTGTTATTATTATTGCGCAGATCAGTTGAATACTCGTTTCTGATTGGTCAATTCGGACATTTCAGAGGTTATTAATATTCAATAACATACTGCTGCCAAGCATAATATCACTGTTGCTTATTTTTTTCAATAATGACCACCTAGCTGCATATTATCCCTGATTTAAGTACCTCTGAAATGTCAACATTGATCAGGATAACACGTAGCTACACATGCAGAGTAAACAATAATAATACTCGTATAGAAAAAGTGATAAAAAAAACTAAAAAGGTATAATTTCAAGTAAAAATATTTATCAAATTTGGTTTTGATATCCTCCTAATATGTTATATTTTTAATAGTGCCATATTCTAAGTAAAAATGTGGTTGTCAACATTTGTTGTATGCATTTCCACTTGTGATTGGACATATTCCCAAAATAAAACGTGTTGTATAAAAAAACCAATATTTGTATTAAATCCACCACCTTTAAAGTGTATTAAAATGTCCACATTCAGGTACTGATGGAATATGGTTTTCAATGATATTTACATTATTATTTATTAACTTAGTTGTTTTATAATGCTGCTACTTTTGTTTTAAATCATGGGTGCACTTGTGTTTTTTTATTTTAATAACTTGTGCTTGCTTCTTTAATATATTAATCCACTCATTACACTGTGTGTTTTTATCCTCACTTTCCCTTTGCTGCATCTGTACATATCCTGCTGTGCGACAAATGATTCTAGATACTTTGCCAATCAAATAATGTAAAATGTGACCATATGCTCGTGTTGTTCCCTGTGTGTGCTGGACTGGTTTCGACGCATAAGGTTAATGGATTCTTCTCCTCAACATTAAAATACATCTGCAAACTAACTGGACAATATAATGCCTATTGAAAAAGTCTGATGGAGGTCAATAGGAGGTTAAACATCGAAATATAAACACACAGTTTCAGATTGAACCTCCCTTTCATTCATTCCGGGAGTCAGAACCCATTTTGACTCATACTTTGGTAATGACGCAAATAAACCAGCTCTATAACTGCCCTGTTCTTCTTTGTTACTCATTTAGGCTATCATTCTTATTTATCAGCAACACACAATGACCTGAGTGCATATGAGCAGGATTTAAACGTTGTGCAACATTAATATCCCCTTGTAGTGATCACTAATTACACTGGGTTACATAATCCAATCATGGAACTACAGGTTGGGGGTATTGTTTCCGCCCGGACATATATGTTGACGGTACCTCCGGGGTACCTACTGTGTGTGTTCCCCTTTCACTTTCTCTTCTCCTCTTTCCTGCAACCCGACAGCACGTCGATTTCTGCTCCCCAATAAAGAGATTTGCACCCTCGATGCACCGCTCCGTCTCCCTTCTCTCGGCACTACACCCTCCTGCTATTTATTTGTCCATCTCAGTTTATTTGCAATTGGCATACCAGCTACCGCTTTAATTCAAATTCTATAGGTCACTTTTTTGGAAACAAATACAGCTTGTTCTTTTTTTTTTTACCAATATTGTGTTTCTTTCTTTACTTATTGTGTTCTTTTACTATTAATAACGTGAGCATACTTAGTTATTTTTGTATTAATGCAAGTCCATTCTCCCCACTTGTACCACTGTACATTTACCCGTTGCGGGACAAATACAATAATTCTGATTGAAAGCCTTTATCGTCTATTTTAAATCCTCACGATCATCACGCCAACCCAAATCTACTGAGGTGAAACCAACACGTTTCAAACTGAAATACTTCTTTCAAATGAACAGGTAATTAATAACAGCTCACAACAAAGAGTCAGTAAACGATAACATAGTTCTGGCTGCATGCCAACACATTGCCTCATTATTCAGTTTTGTCATTTTGCAGCCACCGCGTGCCTAAAAAAAGAGGCCATGTGTGGATGACGCAGTCGATTTACACTGAGGTGCACAATGGGCAGGATTTAATACCTTTATTTATTATTTGTTAGAAGAACATTTCCTATGGTCAGCACGCCAACCCAAATCTAACAAGGTTTAAAGGCAAAATATGAATGCGGGAACATTTTAAAACAGGTTTAAATATCCTAATTCTGGGAATTGAAGAAAAATTGTTTAGGCAGGCAAGGCAAGGCAAGTTTATTTATATAGCACCTTTCAACACAAGGTAATTCAAAGTGCTTTACAAAAATGGAAGACATTTTAAAAATGGCATTTAAAATCAGTCATTAAAAAGAAAAGATAATAAAATAAACATTAAAAGAAAAAATACATGGATAAAAGTTAAAAGTTACAGTGCAGTTTAAGATGTGAATAGTTCAATTAAAAGCAGCGGCAAAAAGAAAAGTCTTCAGCCTGGATTTAAAAGTAGTAAGAGTTGCAGCGGACCTGCAGGTTTCTGGGAGTTTGTTCCAGATATTTGGAGCATAATAACTGAACGCTGCTTCTCCATGTTTAGTTCTGACTCTGGGGACAGAAAGCTGACCAGTCCCTGAAGACCTGAGAGTTCTGGATGGTTCATAATTTAGCAGTAGGTCAGACATGTATTTTGGGCCTAAACCATTCAAAGCTTTATAAACCAGCAACAATATTTTGAAATCTATTCTTTGACACACAGGAAGCCAGTGTAAGGACTTCAGAACAGGAGTGATGTGATCCACTTTCTTAGTGTTAGTGAGGACTCGAGCAGCGGCGTTCTGAATTAGCTGCAGCTTTCTAATAGATTTTTTAGTGAGGCCTGTAAAGACACCATTGCAGTAGTCGAGTCTACTGAAGATAAAAGCATGGACAAGTTTTTCCAAATCCTGCTGTGACATTAGTCCTTTAATCCTAGATATGTTCTTTAGGTGATAGTAGGCTGATTTAGTAACTGTTTTAATGTGACTGTTGAAACTCAGGTCAGAGTCCATGACTACACCTAGATTTCTGGCTTTATCTGTTGTTTTGAACATTGCAGACTGAAGCTCAGCGCTAACTTTTATACGTTCTGCCTTGGCTCCAAAAACCATTACCTCAGTTTTATCTTTGTTTAATTGGAGAAAGTTCTGACACATCCAGTCATTGATTTGTTCAATGCACTTACTCAGTGTTTGAATTGGAGCATAATCTCCTGGTGAAATTGTTACGTAAATTTGTGTGTCATCCGCATAGCTATGGTAACTTATTTTGTTGTTTTTCATTATCTGAGCCAGTGGTAGCATGTAGATGTTAAAGAGAAGAGGCCCCAAGATGGAGCCTTGAGGTACCCCACATGTCATATTTGTCAACTCAGATGTGTATTTACCTATAGAAACAAAGTTTTTTCTGTCCTTTAAGTAGGACTCAAACCAATTTAGAACTGTTGCCGAAAGTCCCACCCAGTTTTCTAGTCGGTCTAGTAATATGTTGTGGTCAACAGTGTCAAACGCAGCACTGAGATCTAATAATACTAACACTGAAGTTCTGCCACTGTCTGTGTTTAAGTGGATGTCATTGAAGACCTTTACAAGAGCAGTCTCAGTGCTGTGGTTTGGACGAAATCCTGACTGGAACACATCCAAACAGTTATTTAAATGCAAGAAGTTACTCAACTGTTGAAATACAACTTTTTCAATGATTTTACCTAGAAATGGCAGGTTTGATATTGGCCTATAATTGTTCATTACTGAGGCATCTAGATTATTCTTTTTTAAGAGCGGTTTAATGACTGCAGTTTTCAGGGCCTCTGGAAAAATACCTGAGTGAAGAGATGTGTTTACTATATGAAGTAGATCTGAGGCCATGCAAGGAAAAACATCTTTGAAAAATCCTGTTGGAATAATATCAAGGCAGCAGGAGGAGGATTTCAGAAGTTGAATAATGTCCTCTAAGTTTTTACCATTAATCTGATGAATTGTGTCATGGTGTTTGAATTGATATTAGGTGGACATAGGGACAAAACATTTGCTGTACCTGATGTAGAGGCACTGACTGCTTGTCTAATTTTCTGAATTTTGTCAGTGAAGAAGGAGGCAAAATCATTGCACGCCCTGGTGGATAGAAATTCAGAGGCTACTGACACTGGGGGGTTAGTTAGTCTGTCGACGGTAGCAAACAAGGCACGTGCGTTGTTTTTGTTTTTGGTAATGATGTCAGAGAAGAAAGACTGTCGTGCGTTTTTCAATTCCAAATTATAAAGGCCAAGTCTCTCTTTATAGATTTCAAAGTGAACCTGGAGATTTGTTTTTCTCCACCTACGTTCAGCTTTTCGACACTCTCTTTTTTCTGTTCTCACGGTCATGGCCTTTCTCCATGGCGATATTTTCTTGCTAATCACTTCCTTTACCTTAGTTGGAGCAATGGTATCTATAACATTTTTAATTTTTGAATTAAAATGATCTACTAGCTCATTTACTGAGATGTTAGCAGGGGCAAGTGTGGATGAAAAATTATAAGTAAACATTTCCCTAGTATTTTCTGTTAAATATCGCTTTGTGGTTACCTCTTTCTGAACATTTTTGTGAACAGAAATAGAGCTCTCAAAGAAAACACAGGAATGATCAGAGAGTGCAACATCAGTCACCACAACCTTTGAGATATTCAGACCCTTTGAGATAATTAAGTCCAGAGTGTGCCCCTTATTGTGCGTGGGCTCCGCCACATGCTGAGTCAGTCCATAGTTATCAAGAACACAAAACAGTTCTTTAGCCCCTCTGTCCTGGGGGTTGTCAACATGGATGTTAAAATCACCAACAATGACTAAACGGTCAAAGTCAATACACACTATAGACAGCAGTTCAGTAAAATCATCAAAAAAGCTTGCACAGTATTTGGGTGGTCTATAGATATTTAGGAACAGAGCTCGAGAGGAGCATTTCAGCTGAAGGGCCACATATTCAAAAGAAGCAAAGTCCCCATAAGATGTCTTCCTGCATTGAATGGAATCATTGAACAAAATAGCAACTCCACCCCCTTTCTTATGCATTCTTTCCTGACTCATAAAACTAAAGTTGGGAGGTGTTGATTCGATAAGAACAGCTGCACTGTTATTTTGTTCAATCCAAGTTTCCGTTAAAAACATAAAATCGAGATTGTGCTCAGTGATAAAATCATTGATTAAAAATGTTTTTCCTGCCAAAGACCTGACATTTAATAAAGCTAGTTTAAGTTTGTTAAATACACTATCAGTAAAAAATGTTGTGACAAGCTGTGGCTGACATGGAATCACTGCTAAATTTGATAACCTCACACAAACGTTTGAGCACTTCCTGTTTCTAAGCTGATTTACCGCTCTTAATCTATTACCTATCAACACAGATATCGGCAAAGCTACTGGCAGGCAGGGCCCCGGCATGTGCTGGAAAGAGTTGAGAGTGCCATATGCCCTTGAGCCTGGACCCAGCACATATCAGTAAAAGTTTGTTGCGTTTTGTACACACACATCCTTATCAGGCTTCGGAGACTGCAGATGCTTTCTTGAAGGGATGGGAGGTGGTTGACGTAGGCACGGTGATGAAGACGGGGGAGATGGTGCGCGTCTCTGCTTCGGTGATTTTGGTGGGCGTCGTTGAGGGGCGGGGGTAAAGGACATGCTGCCAACCCTGCATCTCGCCTTCATGCGGTCATCAAACTCCAGGGGGGAGGGCGAGGGTGAAAGGGTGAGCGGAGAGTAGAGAGAGCTGGGGATGAATGAAGAGTATCCTCAAAGGCGTTGACAGGGGGGGGACGGGCAGTGGAGGCTCCTCCATTTGTGTCATAGGTCTCCCATAATCAGAACATTCCTCAGGCGGGTGCAGTGATACTTCTTCAGGGTTTTCTGCGCAATGTGTTGTGTCTTTCTCCTGTTTTGATTCCTCTTGCCGCTTGTCCTTGGCAGAGGGAACAGATTGCTGACGCAGGCAGTTGAATATGTTAGAGATAAACAATTTAACTCCTGACTTGTTCAGGCAAACTCCATCTGCCTTAAAAAGATGTCTGCGATCCCAGAAAAAGTTAAAATTGTCAATAAAATGGACAGAATGGTCAGTGCAGGCAGCTGAAAGCCACATGTTCAATGCAAACAGTCTGCTGAATCTCTCCACTCCTCTTCTGACTGGCGGTAGAGGGCCACTGATGAACACCTCCGCATTTAGAGAGCTGACAGTTTCCAACAGACATTTAAAGTCTTCTTTCAGCGCTTCTGACTGTTGTTTCACAACATCATTTGTTCCAATATGTAGTACCACATTCTTCACAGTCGGATGTTCAGCCCCAATATGCAGGATCTTCTCAGCCAAGTCGGAGACCATATCCTTGGGAAAACAGAGTACTTTGGTGTTGTTCTTACTACACAGACCTTTTACATCTCTTACAGCAGAGTCACCCACAATCAGAGTTTCAGGCCCAGTCGTTAGCTTTCCCTCTAGCCTTTTACTTTTGGAGTAGCTATTGGTCCTTACCCTGCTGTGTGAAGAGGACAGGTTATCCAGGTCATCAGAAAGAGATCTCCGGTTCTCGGTCAGCGGAGCGTATCTGTTCTGGATTGGCACACTTGGTGGTTTAGGAGGATTGTTTGTAGTTCTCCCTTTAGCAGCTGTCCACGGCTGTTTCCTAGTATGAATAGGGGTTGAAGAGGCACTCTTCCTGGGTGATAACAATGCAGGCCAGCCGGTCGCATCACAGATTTCAGAGCGCTGGGCTCTGCCTGTTATTCGTCCTCCCAAATCCCATGGAAATGATTTACTCTTAGGCTTTGCACCCAGAGAGTTCCAGGGAGGACTACCACTTGTAGATTTATTACCCAGTACACAGCCCTCCTGTTCCTTGGAAACCTTGTAGCTGCTAACTAGCTGTGAGTTAGCATACCCTTTTCCATTATCTTGCAACACTGGTAAAGTGGTGTTATTCCCACAACATAGTCCATTCACTTCCACGTTAACTTCCAACCGTTGCATTTTCATTTCCAACACAGCCATCTTCTGTTGAAGTTTGTGGAAGTCATCTGTAGAGAACGGAGGCATTTTGCTACCAACTAGCTTAAGCTAAATAGCATGCAGTAGCCTACCAGGCTTTAGCTGTTGCTAGGCCACGCTACTGTAAGACTGAGGTCGTCGTAAAAATTTGAAATATGGCTGAAACCCTCCGTCTATTTACGATGAATAACTGTCCCAGTGATAATTAATGTCCAGGAGCCGCTGCTCGAAGTTTTCAGAGAATAAGAATAGGAAAATCAGCATAAAAAGTAAGCAGAGGCAAGAGCAAGCAGAAAAGCGTCTGCGTTTAAAGTCCAAATATTCTTTTATTTCTATGTTTTTTTAAATTATTTATGCTTTTTAATGACGGTCTTTAAATGCCATTTTTATAATGTATTTCAACTGCACTGTTTCTTAATTATCTTAATGTCTTCAATTTTTGGAAAGCAAGGCAAGGCAAGTTACCAACACGTAAGAAACTTAATTATTTCCTTGAATCAACAAATCAAAAGGCTATAACAGCAGTTCATTACAACATTAGACACAATACAGGCAGAAGTGAGTCTACCTGATAGTAGCCTACATAGGCCTACTTCTAATGACAGAACAAACCAAAGTAAACAACCACATATGAGACTACACACTGCGAAAGTATTCATGATGTAATCTGTTTGTCATCATGCAGCCACGGCGGGCATAAAATAGTATTTCTTACCATGGGAGGAAGGTCGTTTTACATCAAGCTGCATGATGTATGGAGGTGATAATGACGATGATTTATGTGCAGCAGAAGTTCATTTAGGGCCATTGCTGCGTCCTTTGTTTTAACCCCAGAAACAGTCTCTCCACTGGGTCCACTCTGCAGGAAGTAGGCCTAAATGGAAGCTTATCCGTGATTAAACTTCACTTGTATCTTCATCTAAGGGTGCTAACTCCTCACAGATCCGTGCATTTCTCCCGTATTTCCATCATATGTTTAATTACACCGGTTTATTGCCGATCTTCTACGGCTGCAAACATTTCGCAGCAGCGAGCAAACAAACATTTTCAACTTAAAAAAACACACAAAGTCCAAGTTCAACCCCGCCCACACTGATCTGATATTCCAGGCTTTTCATTGGCCAGGATTTACACCAATACAAATACTTATCCTGGTTGGATCTGGGCCTATCCGGGCCTTCCCTTTGCTGCGCCTTCAATGGTGAGTCGGTCCTTCTTGCAGTAACAGATGTTACAACTGAATCTGTTGTGGGTAACATTTCCACATTAAACATGTCAAACAATGACTGGACCTATAGACCTAAAACCTGCGTTAGTGTTGTGTGCCAGAAGGGGCATACTTATTATAATTATGTTTTATAAAATCAATTTATTCAGTACTTTCTAATCAAATTGTTGTGATTCAAATCTATTTAATTATATTAATTGTCACTTTGTTGCCACCATTTTT
The DNA here is from genome assembly GCA_012861695.1 of Trematomus loennbergii. Classification (NCBI taxonomy): domain Eukaryota; kingdom Metazoa; phylum Chordata; class Actinopteri; order Perciformes; family Nototheniidae; genus Trematomus; species Trematomus loennbergii. Next base: position 390,832 of record JAAOOA010000305.1, on the reverse strand, counting down.
TAAAGTCACAGTTTTTACAGTGCAGTAGCTGTTTTCAAATGTATTCAATTGTCTTATTGTGCCCCCTGGTGCCCAAATTTGAAATACTGGTGCCGGTATAGTCTTCTTATGGGAAGTGTGTGCTCAGAAAGTCAATATCATATCAGGTATTTTGTGTCTTTTATCAGATAATAGCAGAATTTGGACCAATCATTGTTTTGCGACTTTCAAGTGTTCAGGCTGATCCAAGAATAACTTTTAAAGTGGTGTGAGAAACATGTTCACATTAAATTAACAATTCATCCTTAGATTCATGGAGATTCTTGCACTCAATGTTTTATGGACATCTTACCATTTGCTTACAACCCTCTACTTTATGTATCAAAGAATATAATTTAGTACCTCACACACATCTACTTCAACATTTTAAATAAACAACATTAAACAAGACAATACAGCTCATTCTTTACAACACATAAACACCCCTCACCAGCTTCTGGCTGTGTGGTAAAGCAATCAGAAAAATAAATAGTCTGAATAGAAGATTGATTTAAAACGTAATTCATAATCAGGATCGATCAATAAAGACACAAGACATATTTGTCATGTCCCGATGTTCTGCACTTCCCAAAGTCTATTTACAGAGTTCCCTTTTGTACACAAATTGGCATTTAAAGGAAATGCTAAAAGGACGGTTTCCTTCAACCCATTACAGAGGATGATAAGCAGGCAGCTGAGATGCAGGATGGTTTCATAAATACAGTGTGGCTGTAAAGTCTGAAGCAAACAACTGGTTAATGAAAGTAAACACATTTGAACAATTCACATGAGACATAGAATTTTTTTCCCAGCATTCAAAGACAGGTGGAGGTGAAAGGACATCTAAAATAAATGTACCTCTGAATGAATGAACAAGCAGAATAAAAAAGCAATATCATGATTCTTCCACAAGAGGGTCTTGTTAAGCTATTGTTCATTATTTGTATTATCTTGATTTGTTTACACCACGTTTAATTGTTATTGGCTAGCACTTCCGTCAATCTACCAAAATAGAACATGGGCTGCTGTTAAGCATATTTGTATAAGAACAAAGTCATGTTTCAGTTCATGTGTATGACATCATCAGAATGTGAGATAATAAGAGTGTATCACTCATAATGAGAGACGCAAAACGAGATGGAAGCATACTTGCCAACCTTGAGACCTCAGAAATCGGGAGTCTTGGAGAAGACTGAGGGTCTTTCCTCAGCGAGGAGGACCAGACCTGATGGAGGAGCCCATGCATAGCTGATACCACCTGATCAGGCCTAGTCTGTCACTTTATTTGACTAAATGTGTTTACTTATACATTTAATAGGTTTACACCTTCTGTCCATATGTGCTTTTTATTTAAAACATGTTTGATTAACTTTTGGTTCACATTTCAATAAATTGAATTTGTATTTGCACTCCTTTTGTCCATTATTCTTACTGAAAATGTTAGATTACACATTCACATCCGACTGAAGATTGGCCCCATTTATTTGCGTTGCAAACTCTGCGGTACAAGGTACATGTTGTGAAGCTCATGAAGTGAGGCAAATAGAAATAATCAGCTGATGGAGTGTAGATGTGGAAATAGGTGCATTCGATCAGCTGACTGTGTTTTCACAATAAAATAGTTTCTTAGTGAATGTCCTGTACTGGTCTTAACATCTCATAACATCAGCTTTTAATTTTCCTTGGATGTTCTTCTTGACCCTCAGAGAAGGAGGAGATGCTGAGTCGTGTCTTTCAGGCATGTCCTTTCCTAACAAAAATTACAGGAAACATAAAACATATTATTGCAGAACAAGTGTGTTATTTATGAAAGAGGTGTGTTGTGTGTTTAGGGGCTGTAGATATAATTATTTTGTAATTGTAATGTTTTTTTTATTTCAACAGTGAGCTACAAAGACAATCAGATTATGAATGAACAGTATGACATTCATCAACATTGAAATGTATTTTATTATCAAAATAATATTTAACTGTTATCAAAACTTAGAGCAACTGTAGAAGCTTGCTCTGTTGTCTCACTGAAAGAATAACTTTTACCACGTTTTTACAGACAATATTGAGAGATAAATAGCAGTTGTCACTATGCGTTAAATATCTTTGCCTTCAATACCTTAAATTAGAAAGCTGACAGTCATATTGCTTGTTAACATCTAAATGTAACCCTTTGCATGGAAAAAACCCTCAACTTCACTGATGTGTAGGTGATCTAGTATTTAGTATTGTTTAATGGAATGTATATCAGTGTATTAAAGTCAATACTTCATTTATTTAAACCAATATCTTTCTTGATTCTTTGTACAGTATGAAAAAAGAGTATTTGTACCTGTGCTGAAGTTCACTGCTGTGAGGAGTCCAGTTCTGTCTCTCACTCTCTGGTCCAGCCTGTCTGCATCACCTGGCACTTTAAACAAACAGATATATATGTAAAGAACCATGTGTACAAACAATATAACTTATTATCTTCTGTTGAACATGTTGGATTGTGTATTGCCGAGTCAGGGTCCTTTTTATTTTACTGTAACTTTGGAAGTTGTGTTACCAATGCTTACTGTTTATTTGATACCAATTTGGTAATGCAATTAATAAAAACAACAAGGTTTGGGTTCGTTCTTCAGATGACTGTGACGTTAACGTGTAAGCTCAATAATGAACTCCAGCTCAACCAACCATATTGTAATATCTAAGTAATCATCTTGAAATATGACATTAATAATTGTAATATACACACATCTTATTGTGAGGTTGATTTCACATACACTACTTCGACGTTAGCTTGTCTACATACTGAGCATAGCCAATTTAAATTAACCTTAGCGATGCATACAGTTCCTACCTACATAATAAAATATCTCTCTAAGTTACAAGGATGACCTTATTTTATCAACCTCAAACAGAAGCCTTTTGTTCTACAGTACTATCTCACTTAACGCTTAACACTTGTCTATTTCGTTTTAACCTTTATATATACAGTCTATGGTTTTAAGTTAACTTGGAGGCTAAGATTAGCATCGTTAGCACCGATGTAGCTACCACTCGCTTACACGCTAACCCAAGCCTTAACATTCATTACGTAGCTGATTAAAATCATAAACAATAAGTACTCGAATTTCACTTACCGCAAAACGGCATTCATGCACCGTCTGTTTTAACCGCAGAGCGAGTCACAATAGTCCGATATATAAGCATGAAGAACAAACAAACACGGCCGGGGTCAAGTTGTGTTCCCTGGATGAACTGACCAGGCAGAGTCCTGTAGCTTCACGGAGACGGAGCAGCTAGCAGAGAGACAAGAAGCTAACAGCAGCAGTCACTTGACAGAGCTGTCACTCAATGTGACCACGCCCTAATTTATGCAAAAACTTTAAGACCTAATATAAATAAAAGGGTCATGTTAGAAAACAATTCACTCACAGATTCATAATCATGAAGGTGGAATCTAACTATATCATAATAAAATTATTGCATCCAGGGCTAGAAACGTTTTTTTCTGCTGTGAAATTGGGCATTTTAACATGGGGTCTATGGAAATTGCTCCTTTCTGCAGTCATCGCCTATCGGCCAATATATGAACTGCAGTTTGTGGCACTTCCGTATTGGCGTCCCGGCTCTTCCCCAGAGTTTGCCGCTTGGTCAGCACTCATAAATAAAACAAATAAACCAGCTCTAACTGCCCTCTTCTTCTTTGTTTGTCAAGTCACTCATCTATCATGCGCATTTATCAGCAACACACAATAACCTGAGTGCATATTGGGCAGGATTTAAACGTTGTGCAACATTAATATCCCCTCCTGCAATACATTTTTCTAGGCCTATCTTAGTTTATTTACAATTTGTCAGATGTAAATATTATAGATTTTTTACAATTAATATACATTTTCTTAATTGCTGTCATAACAGTCCTATTTTTATTGTAAAACTGTGTAGTTTTAGTAAGTAACACATTTTTTGTGTGAAACCTCTCAATGAACTACATCTCCCGTCTCGCACCACACACCAAGACGGCCGTCACGTTGGCACATTTCACTTCTTTCTTTCAGAATGAGGCGGAAAGTATTAAAAGAGGTGAAAATCACTCCAAGTCTGGGCATGTTGAGAGCTGTACATACACACAAGGGGAGTTAGTCGGTTCGTAAGAGCCAGCATGCGGGACCGGGATTCTGGGATTTGTAGTCTTTCTAGTTGCGTATTTTTCATAGTCTTATATTTCAACAGTTTTACGACAAACTGTGACTTTTTTGACTTGGAAATTATTATTTAAGATTGACAAACATCATATATGTAATTCGTGGCACAATTCAAACGGGGGAGAAAGATAATCTTTCTCTCCCCATTGACTTCAATACATAATAGGCTTGTTTGAGACAAGCGAGATCTGCGCAGACCTGCGCAATTGCGATCAACGTCTTGCTAGTGCGTTGCATGATGGTTAGTCATTTTGTCCGACTTGCTCTGGAGGCTCGCCTACATGAGACGTTGAAATCTCGCGGGACAAAGACGCCCGCAGACTTGAGAGCGAGGCGCGGCGAGGCGGCGCAGTTTCTCTCCCCGGGCTGCGGAAGCGAAATGCTTGATGGGAAACGACTTGCTGGTATCTCGAGCTGAGCGCTCATTGGTGGGTTTTACCCCGTGCTGGAGATGAAACTCTCCATTGGCTCGGCAAAAGTGTGTTGTTGTTTTGTGTCAGTTTTACGTCGCCACTTCCATTCACATTTTTCATCATTGTTCCACAATGTCATCATTAAATTAATATCTATATATTTGTATACTATACTTGCACTGCTTACCGTTGTCATACTTTATATATCTTAGCATATTCATACAACACACTGTTCATACTAGGCTAGGCTACTGTGTATAGTGTATTCATACCCTCACTGTTTTTTCATCATTCAATTCATTCTATATTTTATTCTGTAGATTGTGTACATTACTTTTCACTTTACTGCTTTATGCACTCCTGGTTAGAAGCTAAACTGCATTTCGTTGTCTCAGTACCTGTAATCTGTGCAATAACAATAAAGTTGAATCTAATCTTGAGCAGGAACAAATGTATTTACTTAGTACATATCTGACATTAACGATTAAACACATTTGTCCATTCTTTATCAATCAATCAATCAATCAATCAATCAATGTTTATTTATATAGCCCAATATCACAAATGTTACATTTGTCTCAGTGGACTTCACAGTTTGTACAGAATATCAGTATGACAATACGACACCCTCTGTCCTTACGTTTCACATCATACAAGGAAAAACTTCCAGAGAAAAACCCACAGTTTAAAGGGGAAATGGGAGAAACCTCAGGGAGAGCAACAGAGGAGGGATCTCTCTCCCAGGACGGACAGACGTGCAATAGATGCCGTGTGCATTTATAAATGCAAACCGAGTCAAGCCGACTCCGGAGGTGGCAGTATGCACCTTAAAGTTGTTTGAAATCCGCCAAAAAACCGAGAGAAGAAGAAGAAGAAGAAGAAGCCGACTCCGAGCTGTCCGACTTCAGGCGAGCTTTTTGAGACCTCCCCCGGCTGCGATCGGCTATTCTCGTCTACTTTCGAGGCGAGCCGCAGCTCGTCTCAAACAAGCCTAATTTTTCCGAAATAAGGTCCCATGGGGCGGAAGTAGATGGGCGGGACTTCGCCTCTCAATGCAACAAAAAGCAGATTTGACAATATTGGTTGTTGTTTATAATCACACTTTATTTTATTCTGGTTCCACATTTAATGACAGAAAATAAACGGATAACATGAACATGGTGTACAAGGACATTGAGATAAAAAGGAAAATACAACAAAACATTGTTAAACTGCTGCTATAGTCCTACGGGTATGAGCATTGTGCCTTTATATGATCATTATAATGCAACAAAGCCGCATGCTTTGGAACGTGAAGCTTTCCCCCAAAAGGCACGCAGTCGAGGTGCTTCTCTACTTTAATAGGACGACGCAAAATTATGAATATTTATCATTTACCACAACTCCAGTCTATTGATTACATGAGAAATGGGTTAAGAAAGCAAGGGTGCATGATTTTAACAAAACATACAGAATGCAGGAAAAATAATACAGAAGATATTTGATAAATAACACGATTAAAAGATCCGACAAATGTGAAAAAATATGCAAAACAATGGCAATACACAGCTTGTAGCAGAGCATAGTCAACGGTTATACAAGGAAATGTGTTCGGATACTTGCTTTAAAACAAAGCAGGAGCCTTTTTTCAAAGCAGCTTGCTCTCATTTTAAAGAGGGAATATTTAACATTATTTAAAAACCAACACTTGTTTTTAGTACGAGACACTTCCTGTTCGATCACCCCACGCGTACGAGTTGTGTCTAATTGAGTGTGTGAGTTTTGTTCTTTTGGATCTAGAGATGACTTTTTACTCGAGGTACGTTCATCCCATCTCCTTTAGAAAACATGAATTACTTGTAAGCACACTTGAACTCATGTTTTTGTCCCTAGTCTGTATCAGTATTTAGTTATTATACGTGAATTACAATTAAATCACGGTCAAATGTGTTCACTCTGTTGTTGGTGTATACCACGGTATGTACATGGAGATAAGCCCCGCCTCCTCGCCAGCACGTCTCGTTTGAGTGACGCGAGTAAACACGAATGGTGCTGCGGGCAAACTCAATGCAATGCAAATCAAAACAGTATAATATGAAGTTGTTCAGATAGCAGAGAAAAAGACTAGTTTGGGCTGCAAGTAAACACAATAAACAATGGATTCTGGACTTCTCCTCCTCCTTCCTCTCCTCTCCTTCCTCTCCTCTCCTCTCCTCCCTCCCTCAGTGCACCAGCTCCAGTTGGCTGCTGGAGAAAGGCAGGACCCCACTGACGTAGTAAGCGATGCCCAGAGAGAGCAGAGCGATGACCACCAGCAGCATGAGGACCCTCCAGAAGCCCAGGTCCTCCACGAACTCCTGCCAGGTGGTCCTGAAGCTGGACAGCACCCCCTCACTGCTCTGCAGGTTGGGGTTCAGCAGGGAGTGGCTCTCCATCGCACTGGGAAACATGGAGGAAATAAAAAAATGGTTTTATAAATATATTTTATTGAGCATTAAAAGTACAAAATATACAATTACAGAATAAGAAAGGGGCATTTTTCTAATTTCCTCATTTATATTTAACATTTTCAAACTCTCTCCAAGTCCACATCTCATCTCGGCTGTTTGGACCTTTCTGTACAGCTGTAAGGAAACCACGCTTCCCCACAGGCATTTCATAACAGTTCATCTTTCCCCGAGGTTTGTTTGTACAACTCCAGTCTGGAATAAAGGGAATAATGACTCATTATCTACAGCAGTGTGCTTGTGTCCTCCCAGATGAAACAAACACATCATTATTTACTGAAGGAGCTAACCCCACACAGGAAGACAATGCTGGATCACTCAGCCATAACCGGTTCCTCCCTCTTCCCTCCCTCTTCCCCCTCCACACACACACACACACACACACACACACACACACACACACACACACACACACACACACACACACACACACACACACACACACACACACACACACACACACACACACACACACACACACACACACACACACACACACACACTGTGCACACGTTCAGCTCACCTCTCACTGTCGGCCATCTGCATGGTCTCCAGTTTGGAGTGTGCTCCTCTGTTGAAGCCCTTCACCTCCTGCTCCTCCAGACCCTCCAGCAGGCGGATGGCGTCCTTAGCCGCGTTCACACCGGAGTACTTTCACCGTACTTTTCGGGTTTTAGTTCCGTGAGTACCCCTTATGTCGCGTTCACACCAAAAATCGTACTTAATCTCGGTTACTTTTACCCCCATTTTTAGAGCCAGCTCAGAGAGCGTACTTTTCTGTGGGTGAAAAGTGCTCCAAAAGTGCCCCAGTGCTGATTGGCTGGGCGAATTGCAAACCACGCCCGTACAACTCTGAAAATGTTGTGTGGAGACGCCATTGATTTTCCCCGCTACAAAAACACAACGCTCCGTGCGTTGTGTTTTTGAAAGCAGTTATGGCAAGCATCAAGAAATGATGAGGAGGTGTCGGCGCTTCTGGAGATCTACGCCGAGGAGGCGACCCAGGGAATGCTACTGAAGCCAGTTCGGTAGCTTTCACTCGACCTGGGAATTGTGCACAGCCGAATAAATATAAAGTGTGGGCGCTGCGCCATGAGGAAGCGTCGGCGCAGCGGCAGGATGAGCGACAAACTGCATTTAATAACAGTTTATTTGGTATAGTTTTGTAAATACTGACACACGACACACAACTTTGCACTAAGGTGTGTTTGCTGCTGAGAATATCCCTACACCTGGGACAGTTTATTTTATATTGTTATTACTGTTATGACTTTATTTTATATATAATGTTTACTGACATGTACAACTGACACTTTATTTACATTTAAAATTGTTCTATTTAATGTTATGTCTTGAGAGTGCAATAAAGAAAACCGACATGGCGATTAAGCTTATTTCTCCTGACACTTTATCTTTTGTGACCTGTGTAGCATCCTATACATCACATGTAAGTGATTATTCTGATACCATCATGTTTCATCGGTTATAAACTGGCAAAGCTTTATTTGTCATTTATTTATCATCAATGTTGCAACCTTGTGGGGGAATGGCAGGGGCACATACACAAATATGACAATTTATATCATCGTTTTTCTTCTTCTTCTTCTCTTGTTTTGTAGCGGATTGCAAACAACTTTAAGGTGCTTACCGCCACCTACTGTACTTGTAATCTTGCCTCAGGGAAAAGTACTCCGGTGTGAACGCGATCTGTACTAAGTGCCCTGGGGTTAAAAGCGCCAGGGCTCTTAGTGCCGGAACTAAGTACAGGAAAGTACTTGGTGTGAACGCGGCTTGTTGACGCCGCGTCTCTTGGCCAGCACCAGAGGGGTGGAGCCGTTGTGATTACTGTGAAGGAGAAGAGCGGACAGACAGTGGTGTTAGTCAAAAGAGTCAAAGGAACGGTGTTAGAGCGGATATTAGAAGTATTTAAAGAGTCCTCTCCTGCTGATGTTCAGGTGTATATCAGTATGTAGTGTCTCTACTTTAAAGAGTCCTCTCCTGCTGATGATCAGGTGTATATCAGTATGTAGTGTCTCTACTTTAAAGAGTCCTCTCCTGCTGATGTTCAGGTGTATATCAGTATGTAGTGTCTCTACTTTAAAGAGTCCTCTCCTGCTGATGATCAGGTGTATATCAGTATGTAGTGTCTCTACTTTAAAGAGTCCTCTCCTGCTGATGTTCAGGTGTATATCAGTATGTAGTGTCTCTACTTTAAAGAGTCCTCTCCTGCTGATGTTCAGGTGTATATCAGTATGTAGTGTCTCTACTTTAAAGAGTCCTCTCCTGCTGATGTTCAGGTGTACATCAGTATGTAGTGTCTCTACTTTAAAGAGTCCTCTCCTGCTGATGTTCAGGTGTATATCAGTATGTAGTGTCTCTACTTTAAAGAGTCCTCTCCTGCTGATGTTCAGGTGTATATCAGTATGTAGTGTCTCTACTTTAAAGAGTCCTCTCCTGCTGATGTTCAGGTGTATATCAGTATGTAGTGTCTCTACTGTGACATGTCTCCATGCTTTAATGTTCAAAAAGCTCTTTATTTTTCTCATACTGCCTGAGCTGCAGCACCTCTTTTCACCCTCTGTCTGAAACCAGAGCCCAGTATGCTCTGATTGGTTAGCTGGCCAGCTCTGTTGTGATTGGTCAACCTCTTAGAGATGTCCCGCCCCTTAGCCTATCATGTACAATGTGTTGCAGCGATAACCAATAGAAGCTTGAGTGTTACATAGTGATGTCACTTGTTTCTTATCTGTGTCTGCTTGCATTCCCATTACCCAATTAAGTAATTATGTTTCACTTAGTATTGCATCATTCCAAAGGGCTTTACAAACATGCCTTTCTAAAGCACAATTCAAGACTATAGAAAAATCAAATATGTGATAACCAACGAATATATGTGGTGTACACGGGAAACCAGGGATAGTCGGTAACCAGCTTTATTAAAGGCAATAAGCTGGTAGGAGACGAAACGGCAGATAGTAGGCAAAGGGCTGGTCGGGGACAGGCGAGGGTTCCAGGAGAAAGCAAGACGGGAGTCGCAGGTACAGACCGGGTCAGGGAGCAGGCGAGGCAGAATAGTCCGGGTACAGGCAGGGTCAGGAAACAGGCGAGGCAGGCTGGTCAGGGACAGGCAGGGTTGAAACCGGGAGAGCAATCTGGAAGGTAATGCGGGAAAGACTGGCATGCTGCAAAGTACGATCTGGCACTGAGGTGAAAGTGAAGTGGGCCTATATACTAATGGAGCTGATGGGTGTAACAGAGTGAGAGAGAGAGACAGGATGTGACTACCAGGTGACTAAGGACTGTAAATGCAGAAAATAGGCGAGTGAGAAAGCAGACTGTGACATGTGGACTCGTTTATCACGACACTAACTTGTGTTTTTCCCTCAAAGGTCCTGACAGTGACATGTGAGAATTGAAATAAACATTTTTACACACCTGCACTCTGGTTTTGTTTCATGGAAATAACAGAAACACAAGTCTTGATGAAGAAAAGGGGAAAAGCCCCGAATGGAATATTTATTAGAAAACATATAGTGCAAAAACTACAGGGCAAAGACAAAGAGAAGGACAAGAAATACTAAACAAGACACTTGATGCATTTGATCACAACAATTAGATTGCAAGAGCATGAAGGAATACAAATGTGAATATTGTGGTGGAAAAATGAAAGTGATCATGTGTTGACTGTGCTGAGATACAGGTTGGAGTGCTGTAATGTCTTAACTCGAGCAGCTGCGTGATGGAGTACTTTAGCGTCATATGGTGTTGTGCAAAATGATGCACCCCCGCCGTGAAATGCACCCCTTGTCACGGGAACGCGCATTTGAAAATTAAACGTATAGTCCGCTATTCGATTTTTTGTGATTTTAGGGTTTTTTTTATGGTAATTTTCAGTCGTTTAGTGGTAGCTCATGTCTTGACTCTTGTGGTTAAACTTTTCGCTCCGTATTTTGATGGTTGAGTTGTCGAATCCTGGATTTTGCATTCATTAGTCACTTCTTTTTCAGTAAAATTTGTATTTAATATATGTTTTTATTTAATTGTGACGTCCTGTCTGTATACTTGTGCTTTAAAATGTATTGTCTAATTTTACATATTTGTCATATAATAATTTAAATATATGTTTACAAATGTTACATAGTCTTTGTCAACATCTTTTGCATTATAAAGATGACTCTTTTACCTTGTTGTGCTAATTATTCAGGTCTAAATGAGCTAATGGATTTTACATCAAGTGCTTGAGGGTCAGGAGGACAGATGCAGAGTTGGTAGCTGTTTGTGTTTGCCACGGACCTGCCCAGGGACGTGCACAGACATTTTGGGGGGGCAGGAGCTCAAGTGAGAAAAAGGGCACTTCCCATAATAATTTATAAAAGACTTACGGACACATTTATTTTAATACCCTCACACTCACGCAATTGTTTAATACTCAACATAATTCAACTAACACTACGCACAAGAGCAGACAACAATCAGAATTATGAAGTTACTGTTTAAGGACATTACAGGCAAAAATATCGTTTTTTCATGTACTTGTACATTTTGGTCTATTTTGCTTCAATGTTTTCTTTCACTAATGGAAAGAAAACTTCCAAAAAACACATATAAATGGTGTTCGTTTTACTACCTGTCTGTATTCATCTATAGATTTTAAGCTAATCTGCATTTAAACATAACATTTCAGGGGAAAATACTGACTTGACTATCTGGGGAAGTTGTGAGGTGATATGTATTTATTTATTTTTTTATCCTTTTCTCCTGCAATGCCTTGGTAACTGCATGCAAATTGGCGCAATTTGATTAGGCTATATGTAACGTCTAATTTGTATATCAATGTGGCGATTGTGATGACGTTATTAGATACACATTTTACTGTATTCACCTGTAGTGTCTCCCCTTGTACAGTACATTAGCCTACGCCCATGAGCTAACTTATCCATTAGCCACCACCTTAGTTAAAGGGGACCTATCATGCAAAATGCACTTTTGTACGTCTTTTATGCATGAATATGTGTCCCCGGTGTTCCAGGGAACTCACCAAGTGTCAGAAAACTCAACCCTCTCTATTTTCCTCCATACCCAAATCTCTAAAAAAGGGGCTGCAACGGATCTGATAAAAACTGATCCAGATTTGAACACTGTCCTGACGTCAGGACGGTGGCGCTACGGCTATTGGGCCAACTCCACCAATCAGGAGGAGACAACCACGGCATTGCCGTTCGAAAGCGCTGGAGACGTTGTAGTACATATGCCAGGCCTCTAGATGGTGCTGTTGCTCACAGAATCAACCCTTGCTAAAACAGATCTAAAAAATGTCAAATTGAGCAAAATGAGGCATGGCTAAAATGCATGATCTGTTTGGTATTTTGAAAAAAAAAAAGTATAAATATGCCTTATATAGGTATGGTCCTACACTATATTATTCAAATATAGCATGATAGGTCCACTTTAACTATTTGGTTTTTGGCTTTTGGCTAAGCTCTGTAAACTAGAGGCACTGGCAGTTTAGTCATTTGTTCATCACCACTCACCTTCAAACAAGCCAAGAAAAGCCGGCATAACATGGGACTGTGAGGTTGGAGGTGCTGCTACCTGTCTGTCTGAGGTGACTGCCGATGACTGTCCGCACCGCTGTGTGCGAAACGTGGAGGGTGGGAGGGTAGAGAGAGCATCGGAACTTGACAGTCTAATCTCCCGACCTGATATTTATTTTTTATTCAATCAATATATATTTTTTGGAAAGGGACACTGTGCGCAAACAGCAGTAGATATATATTCATTTATTAAAAATAAATATTTAAAAAAATAACTTTCTCTGGAGGAAGAAAAAGGGCAGGGGCTAAAGCCCACTTCGATGTCTATGTGTACACGTCCCTGGACCTGCCGACCAGAGATGGGGAAAGAGCCAGAAACACAGAAAGATCCACAGCATGGCAGATGATCGAGCTGGGAGGAGAAGTAGACAGCAGCTAACGTTAGTAGCCACTCGTAGCTTAACGTTAGTAGCTCGTCCAGCCGACGAGGGATTTGCAGGACAAAATTGGTTGGAGGGTTTGATAACTTCCTGTTGGAGGGTTGTATCGCGCAGTGATCTCCTGCTGCTCTCTCTTGGTCAGTGTCAGGAGGACAATGCTGCAGACCAGGGCAACAACCTGTCATTCAGACACAGAGGGAGGAGGGGAGGTGAAGAGGAGGGATGGGAATAAGAGCCAGGCTTCCTCACCCGGGTCACACCAGCCACAGAATGAGTTTTGAGGTAAGACAGGTACCAGCCCAGGCTAGCAATTAGCATGCAGCCACACAAAGAGACTTGTGTGGAAGGCAAAATGATATGAGAGATATGAAGACACTTTAAGGAAAAATCCAACCCTGGATATATGTATTTTTTGACCATAGATAAACATGCTTAAAAACTAATTAAGGTTCTTAAATATGTGCAGTATTTAAATAATAACACATTTAAAAAAAATGTATTGAAAAATAATTGCTCTTTTGCTTAAATATTTCTCATTCCCCTTCTTTAGTAGTGCTTGGAAAATATTTGCAGATAAGCATTTTTCCATTATCTAATGGAATAAAAACGTAAAACAACATAAAAGATCCAATAACTTAAGTGCCGTTATATTTGTGCCTTTAAGGGTGGATTTTTCCTTTAAAGGGAGCTGAAGAGACCCCACAGTGAGCATGCACAGAAGAGATGAACATGAAGTAATGTGAATGTGAAAATAAACCCAGATCTGTATCCTCTATGCCCGAGCATTGTGGTAAAAGTGCTCTCTAAGTTATAACTATGGGGATGTTGGCCACAGTCAGAGGTGTGAAGACCACCGGCTTCTGTTCGGGGTACGAGTAGGAAATGGAGGTGGAGGTGGGGATATATTCAAGCTGAGATGGTGGAGGCTAAGTCAGGATGGTGTACTGAGGAGAGGATGGGGTCTTGAGCTTTTTAGCAAGGATTGAGCTGCAAATCAAAGCCAGGAGCTTTTGGGAAGCAGTGATGAAGAGAGTGAAAAAAGGTTAGGGAAATATTAGTTTGAATCAAGACAGGGGGAGGAGTTTTTTTTAGAGAGAAAGGAGGTCATAGGGGTTAGACCACAAGTAATAACTTTACGAACAATGAGAGACGACAAAATGAAGCATGTTGAAAGTGAATGGAGCTGTTTTTTTCAACAAGATATACAAGACTCACTACTCTTACCAAAATAACTCCAGTTCCGACGAACAGGCCCATCACCAGCGGTGCTTTGTTGATGAAGACATCAACAATCACCCCAGGACAAGCCTGTAGCACCAAGAAAAAAGGGAATTATTGTCGATTTAACACATATAAACCTAGAATGTACTAATTTCTAAAGTTAAAACAGATCTTAACTCAAAATCCTACAACACTGGAGAGATTATTGCTAGCCTGCTAACAGGCTAAAATAGGCTAACTAAGATATTAAATGTGGCAAATAATCTAAGAAAAAGAGGGAAAGAATAGGTTTATTTGTCAGACATGTAATCCCACATGTTATAGTGTTTTTAAAAATCTTACAACACTGAACAGATAAACAAACTTCGTTTCGTAATAGCTAACTGCTAGCATGCTAACAGTTTAAAATAAGCTAGCAACAAAGATACTAAATGTGGTAAATATTCTAAGAGAAGGAGGAAAGGGGTGTTTTTTGTATCCGTTTCAAACACCTACATTGTAAGTGTCTTTTAGTGAACAAATAATAACTCAAAATCAAACGATACTTGAAAGATATACAAACTTTTATCACAGTTAACTGCTAGCATGCTAACAACGTGGCAAATATTAGAAGGAAAATATGAAAAATAGATGTTAATTTTTGGTCAGTTTACAAACACGTAAACCTACATTGTAATAGTGTTAAATCTGTGTAATCTCACAATGTTAATCGATGGGTTGGATTTGCATTTACGATAAGTAATAAGGGTTTTATACCGTGAGTATAATTTATATATATATATTTTTTTTTCGCTCAGGGCTAATTCAGAGGCTCAGCGTTAGTCTTGTGTTTTTTTTTGCAAACATTTTTTCATATCATTAGTTTCTCCCCGTTACATGGATATGAAACATTCATAGTTTATTAAATATTAAGAAGCCCTCAGACGCTGTTTCCTGCAGATGATGCGTTTTCCCCCGCCGGCGGGGGGATGGGGTTTAACAGGTTAAGTGAACACATACTAACTAAAAATCCTACACAATACTGGAGGGAATGAGGGATATACAAATATAGTTTTGTCATAGTTAACTGCTAGCATGCTAACAGGCTAAACTATGTTAGTAAACGTGTCGAATATTATATATTTTTATTTATTTGTCCGTTTCAAATACAGGTTAACCAACATTGTAATACTGTCTTAAGTGAACACATCATAACTCAAATCAAACGATACTGGACGGATATACTAACTTTGTGTTGTCATATTTAATTGCTAACAGGCTAAATCATGATAATAAACGTTGAAATACAAAAAGATAAAAATGAAAGAAGAGGTAAAATGATGTTCGACGAATGAAAAATTGCTTGATTAAGACTTTATTAGTCGACTAGTGATTAATGGACTATTAGGGGGCAGTGAACCCACATTGTAAGTGTCTTTAAAAAATATCGTAACTCAAATTCATACAATACTGGACACATATAAGCTTGGATTTGGCATAGTACATTAGCATGCTGGCTAAAGTACGACAGTAAAATGCTAAGTGGCATTAACTTACATCCATCAAGAAGGGATCTGAAAAGGAGTCTCGGTCGGGACAGGTTTCCTTGGCAAAGTCTAACGACGGTATCCCGGTCGCTCCACAGCAGTGAAGCTACAGAGGAACGAGATGAAGGGAGATTTAAAACACTGACAATTAAATAAATAAGAATCACAACCACATATTTTACATCTCACATTATATAATCAATGTGGAAGTAAATAAAGACATGAGTAATAAGCAAATCTACTCTAATTTAAACACATTTTCAATTATATAAATAAGGCAAAGAATTAAGAGATTTTTTAGAATAAAAACTGACTCCAAAGATATTATTAAATACTCATTTTAGTTATATGTTTGGAGAGTTTTTATTGATAACATATGTTTTTTTGGGGTTATTTATTAGTGAAGTAGCACTTTTAAATTAAATTAAATTATTTTTCAAATCAATTATTTGAAGAAAATGTTGGTTCATTTATGTATTTACACAATTTATTCAATTCGAATCATTTATTTCATGCTGTCTTTTATTTTATATTATATTAAAAACACTCTGGTTCGGTGTAAGGAGTAATTCATGTTGCCATCTCAAGTCTGAAACAATATAAGACAAACAAACAATTTTGAATTAAAGTTGTAATCTTCTTCCATTTAACAAATGGAAGAAGGAAATAAAGTGCTTACCAGTTTTTGGATGAATGTGAGAGTGACAGCAAAACTGGGTCGCTGTTAGCCACACACAGCAATATATGCTAGAGTAGAAGTTCGCAATGCTAAATCCACTCTGAAAAATAAAACACAATTTCATGAACATACATAAAGTATTTCATTTTAAACATTTATTCTTCTCTTGTTTGTTTTTCGTTCCATCTTACCTCGACTTTCCTGGAATTAGCAATCACTCCAAAAACAACCACAGCAACTGCCAGGATGGACACCAGGACCAAAAACTACAGAGAGGAAGCGGAAAGTAAACCCAGCTGATTTCTTGAGAAACTGAAGGATATTATTAGGGCTGTCAGTCGATTAAAATATTTAATCGCGATTAATCGCATGATTGTCCATAGTTAATCGCGATTAATCGCAAATTAATCGCACATTTTTTATCTGTTCTAAATGTACCTTAGAGGGATATTTTTCTAGTTTTTAATACTCTTATCAACATATGAGTGGACACATATGCTTTATATGTTTGTTTATTATCATTTGAAAATGACAAATATTCTCATGAATATTAAACACAACAACCTCTGAACATTACAATATTCGCCTCAAATCAACCTGGAACCTCTCTCATACAGTGTTTGTGTGTGTGTGTGTGTGTGTGTGTGTGTGTGTGTGTGTGTGTGTGTGTGTGTGTGTGTGTGTGTGTGTGTGTGTGTGAATGTGGAGACACTGTGATGGATCGTTGGAGCTATGTGCAGCATCAAGGCATATGCTCGAACGGGAGCTGCCTGGACGCTGCAATCATGTTGCGCGCACTATCCGTGCTGAGTGTGCTGACTTTTCGTACAATGTCCCACTGTCTGGCTACCTGCATAAAGTCAAGTGCTCGGCGCAGTTGTCGGCGAAATGTCGCTCCTCTGTTTTCATTGAAACAGCTCCTTATATCCGTTAGCGCAGCTAGCTAGCACCAGATGCTAACAACAACAACAACAACAACACGTAAGGTGTGCCTCACTCGCGCCACACTTACACACACCCTCCGGGTCCTCTCGATGGCCAGTCCGGGGCCCGTTCTCATTTCATCAAATGTCCCTCCTCGACTCCCCTCCTCGACTCCTATCCTCGAGACTTAGTCCCGCCCACAGGAGATGCGAGCGGAGGAGCCGAGGAGGGGAGCGGAGGAGAGAGGAGGGGAAGCAGCAGGCGGTTAGAGAAATGAGAACTCCTCTCCTCTGAGCGGTCATTTTAAAGAGACGCCCATTAATGATGACAGGAGGCACAGCAGCCCTCTGTCTGATGGACAGATGTGTTCATGACGACTTATATATTTACTTTGAATTCATTCACAGTGCGGTATAATGAGACAATAACAGGCTACAGATGCGGACATACACACAGACACAGACACACACACATATATGTATATATTTATATAAATATATACAATTTCAGAATCAAACAGAGCACTCTCATAATAACGTAACACTATCAGAGACTGGATATATCCCCCCCCCCCCTCTCTGGTCGCTACAATGAGGGAAATAAATGACGGGCCAAAAGTTTTATTTACAAGTATTACAAGTAAGCAGAAGACACCAAACCAACTGAGACCTGTCTGTCCGCTGCATCTACGCACACACTGTACCACACACACCTACACCACACACACGCACCTACAGCTCCTAAAGCATATAATCAGGCTACAGCCGTTGTGTATTTTATTATGTGAAGCACTAAATGGTTTTAGAAAAATATCGACTTTGTTTGTAGATATCTACTAAACTAAAGCAAATAAAGAGAGTAGGCCTGTTATACTGAGTGATATATATTATACACACTGCTCTGCTTTCTGCACGGACCTCACAGCTGTTCTCACTGTAAACATCGCGTCGCGATGAAAGCAGTTAATAAAATAATATCCAGGGGATGCATGCAGAGCTGTCATTGGCTGAGATAAGTCCGGCCGTGCGTCTCGACTCTTTGAAACATCACTGTTGCCGGAAATGCATCCACGAAGGAGCCGTGGAGGACCCATCAGTGTATCCTCGGTTATAGCTCCTCCAGAGAGCCTCCTCGACGCTCGATGCTCGGTCCTCGATGTGCATTTCGAGAAATGAGATGTCCTTCAACATGGCGCGCTAAAATTCATTTCCGGGTCACTACCGGAGGACCGAGGAGTCGAGGAGTCGAGGAGGGACATTTGATGAAATGAGAACGGGCCCGGGCCTGCCGGTGAGCGTGGAAGTGTGGTCTGCAGGCTGAAGACTTTTCTTTTTGTCGCCGCTTTTAATTGAACTATTCACATCTTAAACTGCACTGTAACTTGTATGTATTTTTCTTTTAATGTTTATTTTATTATCTTTTCTTTTTAATGACTGATTTTAAATGCCATTTTCTTAATGTCTTTCATTTTTTGTATAGCACTTTGAATTGCCTTGTGTTGAAAGGTGCTATATAAATAAACTTGCCTTGCCTTGCCTTGCCTTGCCACAAGCGGGCGGCAGGAGCGGGGCTGTCAGCATCAGCTTGTAGATGGTATTTTAATCTCAATGTGCTCTGAAACTACGGGGCGGCCGAGGACAAAAAATACACATGCGTTAATCGCGTTAAAATAATTAGTGGCGTTAATTTTTTTTTCGTTAACGCGTTATTATTAACTTGACAGCCCTAATATTTATACATTCTCCGTTCCTCGCTCGCATGTGGAACTTTCTCAATAGGAAACTGAGAAAATAATGCTCCTTTTCAGGTTGTTATGTTTGCATATTAGACAAAGGAAACAACATATCTAAAAGTGAGTTCTGCACTAGTTACAGTAAGCCAGTTGTGTAAGGCAGGCTTTTGCAATCACATAAAATGGCTGTATACACAGAAGTCACTGTGTTAAGAAGTCTCACCGTTAGCAGAGTGCATCGTTTCTCGTTGCAGGCGCCGTAGACTCCAAACACGACGACGATCAGCATCACCAAGCCCGTGATAATCAGGACAGTCACCGCTTAAAAAAATATATAAAGATCTGTGATTAAATATGTTTCAGACACACAATATGTTTATTCTGGAGAAATCATGCCACATATGTACTGACCCATATCGAATGTACTTGAGAAGTCATCGAATTCATCGAATACTCTGGTGCCATCGCTGAACCTCAGCCACAGGCCCAGACCCAGGAACACAAACCCCACCAGCTGCACAACCACAGAAAAACACAAAGAATTAAAACTGGGTACACTGATGTAGAGGAGAGAGGAGAGAGGAGTGTCTCTGGAGGAGCTATAACCAAGGGTAACAGCCAACAGTGATGTTTAAAAGTGGCGTGACGCATGGCTGGATTTATGTTAACGAAGCACAGCTCTGCAAACTGTTCCCGATTATGAGTTATTTAAGATGATCAAATGTGCATCAGACTTTCTGCCCTTTACCGTTTGTTTACTCACTAAACACATCTCCCCTGGATGTTAGGCTATTCTTTTTTGTATACAACTGCTTTCATTGTGACGCGATGTTTACAGTGAAAACAGCTGCTGAGGTAAGTGCAGAAAGCAGAACAGTGTGTATAATATATATCATTCAATAATATATGTAACAGGCCTACATTACACACTTTATTTGTATGCTTTAGTAGATCTACAAATAAACACTAGATATTTTTCATGAAACCATATAGTGCTTCACATAATAAAATGTACAATGGCTGTAGCCCGATATATATTATATGCTTTCTGCTGCGTTCACACCGGACGTGATGCGAATATTCGCTTCGCTCTAATCGCTCCTATCGCATCGCTCTAAACGCTGGAGTTTCACCGCGGCTGCCAGCTGTGTTTACTCGCATCATTCAAACAAGACGCGCTGGCTCGGGAGCTACAACTACAACAAAATGAACATATTTTACCGTGATTAAATTGTAATACACGTTTCTAAATGATGCCGAAGTAACAACATACTGATACCGGTTAGTAAAAACCATGAATGAATGCTTGACAAGTCTGCAGACAAGACGGCAGGCGAAACATCTTTATAAATGCTTGTTTTCTGAATGAAGATCGGGTCGACCAGGCTAAGCTAACGTTGTATATGCTCCATCCACACTCACAACAACGGCCTACAGACATAAATAAAGCAGCGACTGTATTCGCCATGACACAGACAGTCTGTGGTTTGTACTTGTTTAACTTTTGTCCAGTTTCTGAACAGATATGAGGAGCTGTGAGCTCTGTGTGCTAACTGCTAACAGCTAACGGCTGATGTTGTGTGGTTGAACGTCAGTGACGGCAGGCTGAGATCCTCACCGCTGATTGGCTTCCGCGAGAACGCGTCACGTGAATTTGACGCTCGAGTTGAAAAAATTGAACTCTCGCGTTTAACGCGGCACCGTTCAATCGCCTCAATCGCGTGATTCGCGCCGCGTCCACCGCTTCATGCGCGCCGTCGGAGCGAATTCGCGTCTGTCCGTGTCTCTGCATTGACTTTACATGTAATCGCGCCGCCCCCAAACATCGCATCGCGTCCGGTGTGAACGCACTGTGTTTTGTACAGCCTACACACAGCGGCGTGCGTTGCCGCTTGGCGGTGGGCGTGTCTTGAGCTTGGGGAGTTTACGCGAGCAACGCGACCAACAACATGAATCTCCCGTGTCTCTCCCCAAGGGCTGGAAAATTGAAGAAGTGACCAGAAAGTCGGGTTTGTCAGCTGGAAAAAGCGATGTCTATTATTTTAGGTACTAAACAAACGGGGGCTTGCAAAACGTTTAGCTGCTGCAGGACACAAGAGTTTGCGGAAACAAGACAGGAGTTGATAATTGGAAGGGGGGGTCTGTGTAAAGTTTGTGATGGGAAGGGGGGGGGGGGTTCTGTTTGCAGCGGGGTAAAAAGGCTTTAAAAAGGCTCCCGTGTATGAATCTCACCATAGACATTAATGTCTAAAAAGCGATTTTTAATTAATGTCTATGGTGCTATTTTATGCAACATTGCATGGTGGCTAAATATACTGTCTATGCCTGCTGTCCATTCAAACGAAGTACACTGGATATAAACTCCCCAAACAGGCGAAAACCTACCAGTTTCACCACTGTCTCTGCCACCTCCCTCCATGCCTGGCTCCTCCGGTTTGTATCCCGGTAGGTGAACAGGGACTGAAAGCACCGGGTGATTCCCTACCGCTACGATTATTTTCTCCTCCATTTTTTGGCATATGAGGAAATGAACTGCGGTCTGGCTCTCCCAGCATACACGCGGTTTGATTGGCTAGCGCTTGTACTGGCAGATTTGCATACGCGGGATTTGATTGGCTGACGCCTCCGCCTCAGCTTCAAAAGTAGAACATTGCTCTACTTTTGCAGCGAGCACCGCGAGAAAAGCTACGCTTTGCTCCCAGAATGCAGTTCGGCGAATCGTGACGTCACCCCATTCAAAGTGAATGGCCTGTGTGTGTGTGTGTGTGTGTGTGTGTGTGTGTGTGTGTGGGTGTGTGTGTGTGTGTGTGTGTGTGTGGGTGTGTGTGTGTGGGTGTGTGTGTGTGTGTGTGTGTGTGTGTGTGGTGTGTGTGTGTGTGTGTGTGTGGTGTGTGTGTGTGTGTGTGTGTGTGTGTGTGTGTGTGTGTGTTGATGCGCCAGGCAGACAGGCAGGTCTGACATGTAAATCGTCAAAAATTCTCTGTTAGCTTACCACCTCCCCATTTCAGCTAGCAACTATTTTCTTCCCAAGTTAGCATCACATTGGATATGGGCTGAACTTGTCCTGGATTGGAATTTTTTCGATCATTTCCCTAGGAGGAGTTCGCAAAAATGTGATTAAAATTCATGAAAAACGCACATTTTTCAAAACGGACGACTTTCTGGGGGGCGAGGCTAATGGAAGCAAATTAGAAATATGTCCGCAATTCCATGAGGAATGTCTGTGCCAAGATTCGTGAAGTTCGGAGAAACTATATGTGACTACCACACAATAGGGGTGCTACTGAGCTGTTTTAAACAAGCTGTTTTTTTTTCGAAAAGGTCGTGGGCTGTGACGTGTGTCATTTTAGCACATCGCAATAAAAAAGAAAATGTAAAGGCCACGCCCACATTCGTCATTCGTTGCGACACTTTAAATCTCAGTTCATACTCACCCCCAGAGTATGTCTAAAAAAGAAAATAAATTATTTCGTCCATCCGTTCTTGAGTTATACATTTGTGGTGTTTTTGGCGCCCCCTATTGTCCAAAATGAAAATGCTTTGGTGTGCCAATTCCCCAAGACAGACTGAATCTATCCACCAAAATCTGTGATATTTCGATACATTGTTGATGAGTTATGAGTATTTCTTTCTAAGCCCCGCCTTTTTGCGAATACGTTTTGATTAATGGCGGCCATATTTTTCGACTGAACATGCTCATTTCCTACGGTAATGTGTCTGACACTCCACCGATGCTGTACACTAAGTTTGGTGTTGAAAAACAATAAATTGAAATTTAAGTTAACATTTCACTGTTTTTAACATTATGCTAATTAATGCTCTCGTGCTCGGGCCCTAATAACCATAGTGTGAATGTGCATCAGACACGAAGCTTCACACGGTTTCACATTCAGATTTATGGTTTCGGACGCTGATGTATTTTCGGGTTTGTTCACGCTGTGTGGCATAAGAGGTGTCATGTAGAAGTGCAGAATGAAACCAACAGGGACGGAGAGTCACACTAACACCAGAGATCTTGTTCTGACTGCTGGGCCCAGCTTCTAGCCAAACCGTGACACAATTAGAGCTGAATTGATATGAATAATTGTGCAAAACAGAGAATACCATGCTTAATCGCTATGTTATTTTACATATTACAGCAGTGGAATTCAAACTAGGGATATAGATATGAATAAAAAAGATCAATAATCTATTTTTTATCATTAATATCTTTATTAATACCAATACACTAATGTTTATATTGTGGTTAACACATGTAAACAGTTTTATTGTCGTTCTGTGCACAGTTTTTATTTAATTCCTAAATGTGTTATTAATATACAGTTAATTTGTACATAAACCTTCATGTAAAGTATAATTACCCCTCGGGGGAAAATGTTTGGACACCCCTGTTTTAAAATATTTAGTTTTCCTTTCTCCTTCCTGTATGTGACCACACAGAGGCGGTGTCATACCTGCTGTCACTACCCGATCTGCCGCCCTGCCCTATCTGCAGTGCGCATGTGCGAGATGGTCCGCCAAACTCCGTACGGCAACCCAACTAGGACACTTGACACAGTGGCATTTGGCAAAGCACACAAAGAAAACTCTGAAAACCGAGAGAGATGAGTTATTGTTATTGCAACGTGACTTCACTATTATTTAACAACTCTTTTTATTGGGTTCTTTTATTTGGGGTTAAGTACATTGTCAGAATAAGTGAGAAATGGATTTAACTTCTGTTAGACAGCTATGTGCTATACATTTTTGCATACATTCACAGTAAATATTTATTCAGTATGATAGCTGTCTAACCATCCAGATAGGGCTGCATATCGCGTAGTGACACCTGTCATAATAGAGAACTCAGGAAATGAAAGTCTCAGGAAGCTGGTATTCCCATGGATGTATTCCGCAGAAACGAAACCTAAAGTGTGCCAGCGCACACCAACAACTTTAACACAACCTCAGAAACACTTACAAACCATTAGTTATTCACAGCGTTAAAACTTGCACAGAACACTATAAAGTAAACAAAAAAGGGAAGAATTAAAATAGGAAGTATCATAATTATTAAACCACTTACTGCAAAGATGAGGTTGAAAATTAACAGCGTGTATTTGCAGAGGAGGCCACATCTGTCCAGAGCCATGATGCTCATTTTACTGTAAATACAAGAAACCCACATTATTTCCTCACTTATGCATATATTTTCTAATGCAAGCTTCTACCTATATAACAAACACACAATACATACAAATAACAACCATTTAGTGTTACATTTTACGTCTAGATGCCATATTACGTTTTAACACGTTTAAATCATTACAACAGCATTTTATCTTGTTAATATATCAAAGTAATGCAGCCAAATGAGCTTTAAAATGTTATAAATACCTGGATATCTTTTGACAACTTTAATCCTTGCTGCTATCAGACAGAAAACACAACAGGATTAACACAGGATTAACGCAGGGTGCCTTTAATTAATACCCCAACGTGCGTCATGTCCCGCCCCTTCTCATTCGATTGGATGAAAGGATTGACGGACATGAGAGACAACCTATAAGCAGGCGGTGGCGTACAAAGTAGGCGGGGCTATATGAACATGACGGTTAGGGAGTGGCGAATATGGAGCTAATTACCTGCCATAACTCCACAAACTAAATGAACAGGTTTTACAAATGCCTCATGATTCACTAACAAACACAATGTGGTTTGCAAATACAAAACACCATCTACAAACTAATGCATTTAGTTTTGCAAAGAAAAAACGTATCTATCAAATAAACACATACCATTTTTCTAATAAATCATGTTTCAGAGACAAATTCAGCATAGGTTTTACAAGTACACACATTTTTTTTACAACGACAACACTTCTTTTTACAACTACAACACTTGTTTTACAAGTACAACACTTTTTCTTCTCCATTGAGTCCATTGGGAAGGCGGGAGGTTGAGCAGAGCATGGAACAGCCCTTGCCAGCCTGATGACAGCGGTGTTTCTGAGAAGGGTCCAGCTGCGGCCGTGGCAAGTACACGACACTACACGACACGCGACACACTACGGTGGCTGAGAGACATTACCGTACATGGCAGATTAAAAACGAATTGCTAATGTTATTGCTTGTTTTTGAAGCATTTTAAGCAACCACTCTCACTCCCTAAGCAGGAGCGACGCTTGTCAGGGTCCCGTGGCGTCCAGTTGTGACACGCCGAGGCTCCTTCAGCTTCATAAACGGACGCAAAGAGCTTTCAATTGATTGCAATGTATTCCCATCGGCGTCGGTATTTGACGCTTAGGGAAGCACGGCATTCGTTTGTGTCGGAGGCTGTTAAAGGCAATGTGAGCGTCCCATTGGATAACGGAGAATTGTAAACCCAGAAGTAAGTATTAGAGATGGCAAATCCGGATCATTTTACGGACTCAGGGTCTTCTGAGTCAGTCATTGAAGAGATCCGGATCATACGAGTCATTTGAGTCATATGAGTCAGCATGACCAAGACCGTAGAAATCCTATTGGTGAAACCGAAAAGTTGTTGCATTTCACGAGCATATTATTATTCCATATATTTTGAATATATATATATAATATCTGCATGTATATTTTCTATTTCGACATGTACATTTTATATTTTATTTTTATTTCTATTCTTGTATATTTTGTAGTTTTGTTTTATTGTAAAATGCCTTTTATGCTGCTGTAACAACAACAATTTCCCAATTTGGGATCAATAAAGTACTATCTATCTATCTATCTATTAAACTGACGTTATAATTAACCTCCGCTACACAGTGTATTTTGCTTTAATAAAAAATGTTGATCACAAAAAAAGGGTTATTTGCGATTTGGCAAATCTGAGTCTGCTGTTGACTCGTGCATGAGGACGAGTCTGCTGGATCTGATCTGCTGCTATATACGGCTCCGAGTCCGCACGAGTCTGCTCTGCTGTGTGTTGCACACACAGTGAGTCAGGATTTGCGAATCCGAGTCTGCTGTGGACTCGTGCATGACGACGAGTCTGCTGGATCTCTGGATCTGCTGCTATATGGTTACGGCTCTGAGTCCGCACGAGTCTGATCCGCTGTGTGTTGCAGCGAGTCAGGATTTGCGAATCTGCGAATCTGCGAATCTGCGAGTCTGCTGTTGGAGCCGTCGGCTCCTCTGAGTCCCCACGAGTCTGCAGGAAGTTTCACTGATCCGCGTCCCCTCCCTGAGCCAAACGATCACTTCTGGCAGCTATCCTGTATACTTGCTAAAGGGTAGGTAGATGGACTTGGGGTACGTTGTAATATGATTTTACATGTTATAAAGAGAGTAGCGAGTGACGCAATTTATAGTTTTAATTTGTACGTCACACCAAGTGTGGGACTCAAGGACTCGGGTTAATGGAGAGGGGAGACTCGTCATGACCAGCTCATTTCTAGGATCCGGGTTAATGATCCGGATGAATCAGGACTCGCCCATCTCTAGTAAGTATTCCCCTTACTGTCGATTGATTTGAAAGTGATATCTCCACTACTCATCAACTCAAAAACACCAGATTATCCTTGTTAATTAAACGACATTGATAGGTTTTAGTGTGTGTACAATGCTTTTGTCACGTTTTCCCCTTCAATTCTGAGAAACAAGTCGTTTTCTATGAGTTTTGGATGGCCGAAGACATTACATTACCCACAATCCTCTGTAGCAACCATAGACTGTAAACAAAAATTAAATAATACATTATTCCGAGTGTGCTTGCTTTTCTCTTTGAAAGTCATCACATAACGCAGTGTAATACACGGTTTGGCTGTATTAAATATTACATATCTGCCGTAGTTCTGTATTTATAGAGCCCTGATGAGAAGACTTCTGGACAAACAGGAAGCACTGCCGCCAAAACTGAAAACGTGACGTGGATCATAAATATATCAGCAATTAAACAACATCTTACATTTATTTTCACACAATACGTCTCCTTGCAGTATCAATACTAATTCGGCTGACTTTTATATTTGATCCAATTGGTAGATAGGCTGTATTTACACCATAACGGTGCACAGCTGATAGAAAGGCACATCTAGTGGTTAAAGCACGTTATTGAATTTTATTATTTTATTATTTTTCACAAAAATGAAACCATCAATAGCAGAAACAGAATTAACTGTCATTAGTAAACCACCCAAAAAAAAAGATCATAAATGGTTTTGTTTTATATATATTTTAAGGATAATAATAGCAATGTAACACTGTCTATGACACTTACTGTATAACACTGATTTGAAAAACATACAGAAAAAACTAATTCACTGCCCTTAATAAAGTATTTAATATACATTTCAGGTGTGCTGTTTTGTTTAGATCATTGACATCTGGAGCTCTTTTAATGTCCTTTTTGATTATTGTTACACCAGGTCTTGTCAAAACCTTTATTCCATATTCAATATCCATTACTAAACAAAACAGCAATTCTACTCCACTACAATTCAGAGGTTAACCTGGTATTTTTACTCCACTACATTTATTTTAGTTACTTTGCAGATTCTGATTAATGATGTGAAATATAAACAACCCTTAAATCAGGCTTTAGTTACACCTGAGTAAAATTCAGGGAAAGGTGATTGTCAAGTGCCAACAATCAGGAGAGATATTTGATAGTTGCTGCTTGAGAAGACTAAACATTTATCTGCAGATCCCTATAAAGTATATTCATTACTCGTTATTCTCTACTAATAGTTAATTAAAGACTGTATATAATGGCTATTTTGCATATCCCTTTCAAGATTTCAAGATTTTCTAAGGATCATTGACATATCATATACACAACTAATTCAATAACGTGCTTTAACCACTAGGCGGTGCACACAAGGTACACACAGCCATAATAACTTTGTATTATTAGTGTAGGACACTTGTGTATGTATAACATCTGAAGATGTGTAGTTTTATTCATGTTTTCACATAATTGTACAGGATATTGCTATATTATTTCACATGTTTTACTTATAATATCTGATTTGTAAAACATCACAGACAGAAAGGTATATCCGTCATTTAACAGTAAGCTATTGAAATTCTGAATCCATAGATGTGTCTCCCATCACCCAAATCCCCTGACTATTCTCTCAACTCAGTATTTACATTCTTATATTCAAAGAAAATCAGTAATATCTTTAAAAACGACAAGTCCTTTTATATCAGCT
Organism: Trematomus loennbergii; assembly: GCA_012861695.1. Classification (NCBI taxonomy): domain Eukaryota; kingdom Metazoa; phylum Chordata; class Actinopteri; order Perciformes; family Nototheniidae; genus Trematomus; species Trematomus loennbergii. The sequence goes on along the minus strand of JAAOOA010000305.1, from coordinate 362,506 downwards.
GTGCACCGTTATGGTGTATAACGTATTTTTTTTTCGGATTTCACATCAACAGTAAGTCCGTTTAACTAAAATGTCCGTGCGGAACAATACCCCCAACCCATAGATCCGTGGGTGAATAATGTCAATCACCACATTACACACACCCCTTCACATTTACATTTTAATTTACATTAAAGTATTTCGTGAGGCCTTCTAAAATGTTTTAAAATATAATTAGGGTTGTAGTTGAAGAGTTTGTAAATTGCGTTGCCTGGCAACGCAATCACACAACGTCACGTCCGTTAATTCCACATCCTCACCTCCACACACATGGATTAACATCGATTTAATACATTAATGTAGCCTTTGTTTCTGCTAAAAGAGGTGTCGACCAGCTAGGGCAACAAGAAAATCGGCGAAATCAAGTGTGATGATTAAAAAATAAATTAAAAACATCTCATTTTGACAATAAAAACCGACCAATAGGCGCGGTAGACCATTTGCTAGGCACTTCCGGGTATTTCTCCACTGGTTGGGCCATGTTAACAATACCGTGTAACTGTCACGTTTGAAGGGACGAAACCGTGACATATTCACGTCTCCCAGCATGGTAGATCGTCACATGTTCACGTCTTGCCGTGATACCGGGTTGGTTTTTGGTAGCCTTACTGACTGATCTCCCGTGTAGAAATCAGTGGTCAGAGCCAGTGCAAGATGCTACATCTGAGGTATCCTATTGTCATTCATGGTACAATCTAATTTGAAATGGAGTTGTTTATGGTGCAGAGAACAGCAATGGCCTTCATTGTTTAAGCTATGAAAGGTGCTTCCAAATATTTGTATTAATCAGGGTGGGGCACACACAATCACACCCACACACAACAATTATGTTAGTGACACATATGCCAGGATGTTCAAAGATGTGGCAGGGTGTGCCTGCTTTGATCAAATGTCACAGTCCAGTACTTTTCCACAACCCCCGCCTCCAGCTCCCCCCACTGATCAGCCACTCTCATCATCAGCTCACCCGTGTCCCCAGCTGCATCTCATCTGCAATCAAGCCTCTCATGCTCTAACACTCACTGCCAGATTGTTCTCCAGCCCTCATGCGAGACTCTCCAGCACTTCATTCCGGATTGACTTCCTGTTGCCGACCTGCCTTCCTTCCTCGCCTCATCCCCAGAAAACCTACCTGCCTTCTGCCCTGGTCTTGCAATTTGCCTCAGTGTCTCTGGTTCCTGTTGGTGTGATTTGCATCGACAAATTACCTTTGTTTCCTGTTCCTCTGCCAAGCCCCGACCAACTCTGCCTGCTTCCTACTGGTTTGTTCTGCTTGGACATGTTTGTATTTCTGTGTTCAATACCTGCCCTGCTCTGTACAGCTGAGTTTTTAAATCAAACTTCATTACGAACTGTTCCCGGTTTCCTGTGTGCTGCATTTGGGTTCCAACGCCCCCTGTTGCAAAATCTCAATGTAAGGGGCTATTACGGATAATGAATATCCAGGGAGCGGACATTGAGATTGTAAAATATTCCAAAAACCTGGGTGTTCATCTGAACAATAAACTGGACTGGACTGATCACTCTGCTGCTCTGTACAAGAAGGGTCAGAGCAGACTGCACCTGCTGCTTTTATGATGGGGTCTGCTGGGGCAGTACAGCTCGGCTGATGACAGAAGAGACTAATTGACTGGTAAAGAAGGTCAGCTCTGTCCTGGGGAGTCCTCTGGACACTGTGGAGGTGGTGGGAGACAGAAGAATGGCAGCCAAGCTGTCCTCCCTGCTGGACAATGTGTCCCACCCCTCCAGGACAGCCTGCCTGCTGCACCCCCGCTGTCTCACGGAGAGATACCTGCAGCAGTCAGACTTTACAACCACCACGACCCCCCACACTGTACAGACTGTTCATCTTGTGCAATACAACTGCAATGTGCAATATCGACACTTTTTGAAATGCTGTGCAATAATCACCTTTACGTGCAAACCACCATTGTAATACATGTCCCACCTACATTTTTCTAATGTCTCAAAACCTTACATTACATACACTTCAGCCATAACATTATGACCACCTGCTTAATATTGTGTAGTTCCCCCTTGATGGGGAGTTGATGGACTCAAACACCTCTGAAGGTGTGCTGTGGTGTCTGACACCAAGACGTTAGCAGCAGATCCTTTAAAGATCTCCTATCTTGCTATTTGTTAGGCATTTTATAGGTCTCAGATATATAAACATTTATAAAAAAAAATGTCTATGGAGTGTTTTGCTCAAAATACCAAACAGATCACCCATTCTAGCCATGCCTCATTCCCTTCAGCCCTGTTGGAGAAGTGCTGAATCTGGGTCCTTAGCTTTAAAAAAAAAAGAGGGGGGAGCTTATGCCTGCTCAGAATTCTACCGAGATACTCAGCTAAATGCTGCCGTGATGATCATGTTAAACCACATCAACGATATTTCTGAAACAGTATGGAGCTCAAATGCTTTTTCTCTTGTGGGTTTACCACAATGTGGATACCTTTTTATATCCTGCTTTTTTACACATACTCTCTCCAGTACAGGTTAGCTCTGAGTGTTAGCGATGCTTGCTAATGTAAACAAAGACCATATTACTTCCAAAACGTCGCACATTGTTTCTGATAGGGCCGTGGGTGTAAAGCCAGCCCACATTTCCGATATTACGTCATATTGCAGCAAATCTTGATCATCCCCGTTTTATCCCGGTTTTTAGAGATTTGGGTACGGAGGAAAAGAGAGAGGGTTTTCTTTTCTGACACTTTTTGAGTTCCCTGACACACCGTGGACACATTCATGTATAAAAGTGCATTTTGCATGATATGCAACCTTTAACCCATGATAACCCTTTTAGGGTTTCGCCAAAAAAATAACTCATACTTATCAACACAACTAAAAGCACAAAACAGTAAACATTCATACAATACTCATCATTCTGATGACAAAACAGCATCTTTTATCTTTTTTTTTCACAATTTGTTTATGAACTTTTTTTTATAAACAAACAGAACAGAAAAAAGGGGACAGGACTGAGACAGGACAAATACAGACAAAACAAAATCAAAAACTAAAGGCTCTGAATCTAAATCCATTATTAATAACGAAATGAAAAAGTAAAGTAAAAGTAAATGGAAACAAAAACACCAACACATCAAATAAAACATAGCAATTGTTGGTCAGTCAGCCACCCATTAATCACAATTCAACACCGCAGGTCCACCACACTACTGTACAGAGACATCCGGCATGTCCAGCTCCCGTATATACCTGTAGAAGGGGTCCCACATCTTGTGGAATTTCCCCAGGGAGCCCCTCACTAACAAAACAGCATCTTGTTTAGTATGTGTAATACATTAACAGTGTTACACCAATACTTTGATAAACATCCTACCATCATCAAAATAACCGGTTTCTGTTCCTTAAAAACACATTCAAATCTTCTGAGGTATATTTTTAGGAATATACAGTATGACTTTTGAAGTTAAGTTGGATGTCATTTAATATTAAGGCTGGTATTATAATTTGTTTCATCTCTCAACTTGAGTTATTAAAAAAACATTTGAAAACATCAATCTATTGTTTAGACCAGGGATGTCAAACTCAAGGCCTGCGGGCCAAAATTGGTCCGCGACCTCATTTTATGTGGCCCGCAAGAGCTTGCAAAGAATATAATATACACTACAATTGGCGTAATTGTTGAATAAGTGCCTGATAAATAAAATGTATTATTATTATTATCTAGCCGCCCTTTTGAGGACATGTGTAGGAGAAGAGAACATTCATTATATTCTTAATAATAGGAGGTTGTGGGTGGAGGTTGTTTGGCAGGTGTGAGCAAGGACCATCTCCCAGGCATCAATCAGATGAACATTCAGTCCTTTAAAATGGCTCTTAGCACCTTATTATTCTGCATCGAGAACCAGTCGCGTTGTGTTGCCGCTGGCGTGGGGTTTCCAGTCCTGATGATGATCACCGTTTTGGAGCCCTGTCCAACAGCCGCACCACCGCACTGCGGATCCTTTGTAGCCGCCGGATGTACACCTCGATGGGGAAAGAACCAAAGTGAGCCCAGATGCCAAAAACGACAACAGTGTTGGGAACCCCGATTAAGTCATCTAGTTCATTGGCAATGTAACGAATTTCTTCCATTGAGCCGATAAAACGGAGAGGAGGACCATGGAGGTGGAAAGTCACCATGATTGTGTTTTTATAGTCTAAGGCCATGAAAGGTCCATTTTTCCTCGAGCTGCCCAGGTTAAACTCCTTAAGATCTAAAGGTATAACAGAGGAAACAGATTAAGATGCAGTGTGAACATAATGAAACTGTTGCCGGAAATCCCTGTGGATTAGTTACCTGGTAGTGCTGCGTTGAGGAACTCAAACCACTGCCTGATGGTAGAGTCTCCATACATGTGGACCACTTTGCCTTTTAGACACTGAGTGATGGCAGATGCGCCGGTGAATTGGCGAACTTTGGTGCCATCTAGTGCTCGCCATAAACCCTGGTAGTAATAGCCAGAGGCTTGAAAGTTCACAATGCTGCTCTCCACCTCTGGTTGACCTGAGAGAAAGTTGAAGGATAATAGGGGGGTTGTTTTACGTTTGTTACTGACCTTAACCAAATCAAGGTATAGACTGAATGTATGAACATTTTATGGCCTTCCTGAGAGACTAGACACTGCACAGCTGTGCCGTGTTGACAAAGTTTGAGCTGAGAGCTCCATGCTCCCTTTGCTCCTGTCAAATTGGCCTGCTAAATACATCTCTCAACAGAAGAATGATACCCAAAAGAAAGAGTTGTTGTTTTGTTCTGCCCCTACACTTTCATCATCTGTACATGGAGCACATTAGATCATGAATTCAGTGATAAATGCATTCCTTACCTTCCTTTTTTGGTAAAACAGTGACACCGGCAGGTCCTGAAGACGGAATGCGGACTTTCAGTTGACACGACTGAAGAAAAGCACAAACAATACTACAATAAACATTAATATCCCAAATGCAGCTTTTCTACATGTGGTTGTGGAATGGCATGGAGGTTTACCTGAGGTAAACAGTTCAGAAGGTCTACTTTTCATGCTGTATCTTATCTTCATTATATTGATATAAGGGGTCTTTTGCTGCAGCTTTTGCCACCCTACATTTTCCTCGTGTGAACTTGGAAGGTTCAAACCTTAGAACTAAGCCTTACGGCATAACATTTTGCAAAAGATAATAAAAGTGTATTTGACCAAAGCTGTCCGGAAGTGAAATACTATGAATTGATAAAATAATCCAAATATCACACATTTGTCTCATTTGCTTTACAGAGTGTATTCTGGAGCACACAACGCCCTCTGTCCTCACACACTCGCAGCGCACAAGGAACAATTCCCTAAAAGAAACCCCACAATTGAGGGATAAAGGGAAAAAATAGAAGAACCTCAGGGAGAATGAGAGAAAGGTTACTTCTCCGAGGAGGTACAGACATGTGTAGATGTTATGTGTACAGATAAACAACATTATACAATTAAAACAGAAAATCCAGATTTATATCCTATCAAACATTTTTTTTTAAGAAGGTCAACTATGATTCAGACTGAGTGGTTACATTTATATTATCTTTTAATCTAAACTGCCTGTACTGACAAACTTCTGAAACTTCAAGCCAAGAGATAAATAGGTAACACATGCAACCCGGTATCACGGCAAGACGTGAACATGTGACGATCTACCATGCTGGGAGACGTGAATATGTCACGGTTTCATCCCTTCAAACGTGACAGTTACACAGTATTGTTAACATGGCCCAACCAGTGGAGAAATACCCGGAAGTGCCAAGCAAATGGTCTACTGCGCCCATTGGTCGGTTTTTATTGTCAAAATGAGATGTTTTTAATTTCTTTTTTAATCGTCACACTCGATTTCGCAGATTTTCTTGTTGCCCTAGCTGGTCGACACCTCTTTTAGCAGAAACAAAGGCTACATTAATGTATTAAATCGATGTTAATCCATGTGTGTGGATCATAGACTGTATATATAAAGGTGTGGATGTGGAATTAACGGACGTGACGTTGTGCGATTGCGTTGCCAGGCAACAGCTTCGGTTCATGTTAATTTACAAACTCTTCAACTAGAAACCGTAGTTATATTTAAAAACATTTTAGAAGGCCTCACGAAATACTTTAAAGTAAATTTAAATTTAAATGTGAAGGAATGTGTGTATAACAAACGTCATAAAAAATACCGGAAACAGACGTAGGCAAGGTCCTCAGCTCGGTGATTCGATGGTTTAGCCGCAATGCACGCTGGGAAATGGTGTTTTGCGATGTGAAATCTGAAAACATTCGGTTCGGCTGCATTAAATATGACATATCTGCCGTAGTTCTGTATTTATAGAGCCCTGATGAGAAGACTTCTGGACAAACAGGAAGCACTGCCGCCAAAACTGAAAACGTGACGTGGATCATAAATATATCAGCAATTAAACAACATCTTACATTTATTTTCACACAATACGTCTCCTTGCAGTATCAATACTAATTCGGCTGACTTTTATATTTGATCCAATTGGTAGATAGGTTATATTTACACCATAACGGTGCACAGCTGATAGAAAGGCACATCTAGTGGTTAAAGCACGTGATTGAATTTTATTATTTTATTATTTTTCACAAAATTAAACCATCAATAGCAAAAACAGAATTAACTGTCATTAGTAAACCACCCAAAAAGATCATAAATGGTTTTGTTTTATATATATTTTAAGAATAATAATAGCAATGTAACACTGTCTATGACACTTACTGTATAACACTGATTGAAAAACATACAGAAAAAACTAATTCACTGCCCTTAATAAAGTATTTAAATATACATTTCAGGTGTGCTGTTTTGTTTAGATCATGGATCATAAATATATCAGCAATTAAACAACATCTTACATTTCTTTTCACACAATACGTCTCCTTGCAGTATCAATACTAATTCGGCTGACTTTTATATTTGATCCAATTGGTAGATAGGTTATATTTACACCATAACGGTGGACAGCTGATAAAAGGACTTGTCGTTTTTAAAGATATTACTGATTTTCTTTGAATATAAGAATGTAAATACTGAGTTGAGAGAATAGTCAGGGGATTTGGGTGATGGGATACACTATGGATTCAGAATTTCAATAGCTTACTGTTAAATGACGGATATACCTTTCTGTCTGTGATGTTTTACAAATCAGATATTAGAAGTAAAACATGTGAAATAATATAGCAATATCCTGTACAATTATGTGAAAACATGAATAAAACTACACATCTTCAGATGTTATACATACACAAGTGTGCTACACTAATAATACAAAGTTATTATGGCTGTGTGTACCTTGTGTGCACCGCCTAGTGGTTAAAGCACGTTATTGAATTAGTTGTGTATATGATATGTCAATGATCCTTAGAAAATCTTGAAATCTTGAAAGGGATATGAAAAATAGCCATTATATACAGTCTTTAATTAACTATTAGTAGAGAATAACGAGTAATGAATATACTTTATAGGGATCTGCAGATAAATGTTTAGTCTTCTCAAGCAGCAACTATCAAATATCTCTCCTGATTGTTGGCACTTGACAATCACCTTTCCCTGAATTTTACTCAGGTGTAACTAAGGCCTGATTTAAGGGTTGTTTATATTTCACATCATTAATCAGAATCTGCAAAGTAACTCAAATAAATGTAGTGGAGTAAAAATACCAGGTTAACCTCTGAATTGTAGTGTAGTAGAATTGCTGTTTTGTTTAGTAATGGATATTGAATATGGAATAAAGGTTTTGACAAGACCTGGTGTAACAATAATCAAAAAGGACATTAAAAGAGCTCCAGATGTCAATGATCTAAACAAAACAGCACACCTGAAATGTATATTTAAATACTTTATTAAGGGCAGTGAATTAGTTTTTTCTGTATGTTTTTCAAATCAGTGTTATACAGTAAGTGTCAGACGAAGGTACGTTTAAACCGTTTGTTTTTTAGTTCTAATTGAAAGAACAACAAAAAAACAGAAACGGGTCGTTTTTTTGTTTTTCAATTTTGCCCCAAAACCAAAAAACGGAAATTCAGCTCGTTTTTTCGTTTTTCTGTTCTTACTGTTAAAACAAGTATACCACTCAATGTTTCGTTTCCATAGGTGGGTGGGTCTCCAGTGCCTCCTTGCTTCTGATTGGCTAGTTTGCCCTATGCTTGCGCTGTACTCTTCAAAATAAAGGTTCTAACTCTTTGCCTTTACACAGTGCAAAAACGACAAGCTTCTGCTATCTTTGATGAGCGATAACATTATTTTTGGCCATACGTTTTTCATAAGACTGATGAAGTTGGAATCAGTTGTAGTTACAACTATCCCAAATACTATGAAATACTTTTACTGTGTACTTCTTGATACTCTCCTGTCAAAGTCCCCTCCATGGTACAACAATGCCTGTCTTGCTGCTATATGTGACGAGCAATACAAATACTTTTAAGTTCGAAGACTGATCATTTTGGACTCAGTAGTTAGACTACTAGCGCAAAGACTATAAAATACTTTTGTACTTTCAGAGAAATCCTCTGTCAAATTGTCCACCCTGAATACCCCATGCAGATGCTCCTGTTGTCTGTCAAACACAAGCAGAAACATTACTTTCCAAAAATGGAAAGTTATCTTGGTCCCGCTCCCCACGTGAAAAACAGGGTAAGTTTAGTGCTGCTAATGTAATGAAAATGGCTAGTAGTGTTTTATTTAAATGGATATTTAGATAGTCAACTAAGAAACATAAAGTACTTGAAACGTACATTTTGGTAACAATTTTGAATATGATCATTTTCTTGAGCTTTAAACTCCTGGGGTCAAAATGACCACCAAGGATAGAGGGTGTAAAGCAAATGTGAAGATAAAGGAGGGTTAAGAATACATTATAGCAGTTTTTTGTTTTACAATATCCTAAAGTCTATTTTTAACACACTATTGAGTTGGCTTTTTCATTACATTTAAAATATAAATTGTACCTAAAATAATATGAGTGAGCAGGGTATACATATTCACACCATATGCAATCATAGGATATTTTTAGTTCGAAAGATATTTGTCCAAATTGACTACAAAATAGTACAAATGCAAAACATAAAAAAAAAATGTTTGGTGAGTGAAGTCCAAAGCCGTATTATAGATTATTTGATTGTGTAATTACAAGGTGAGAGAAAATAAATCCACATTGTCCTATTAAAACTTGTACATTTTTCTCAGAAAAACCTTTTCTAAATTAAAGTAAATTATTTAAAAAGGTTGAATAGTTGAAATTGAACGTAAACTGTGTCAAACACCACTCCTGAAATTGACTTTGGTTGAAGTTTATTATAATATTGATATTATATAAAGATCTATATATATAACATTGATTAAGCCTTACGGGTCCCTTTTAAAATATATATATATTTTGTATAATGTTCTGGGCTGACAGTGCCTTATTTTCAATTTGAAAACACATGGCAATTTTATTAATACAGCAGATGAAAAGATTTGCAATTCTTCATGGGTGTCATTGGCTCTCTAGATAAAGGCAGTATCTGTTTGCTAACCTCAGATATTGATTTATTTAAATAAGTGACCTTTGAATACATATGCAAACATACATAGCCTTAAAAAGGTGCAGGAAAAGGACTTCAAATATTACTTAAAGACTGGACTTTTTAATTCAGTCAAGAGAAGAGAAAAGAGAAGAAAGGAAAGAAAATTGTTATAAGGGGTTATTAATGAGAGACATAATATGGCTAGGGAGGCTGTGGCTGATCGTGCGTTGATCTTCGGATCAGGGGGGACTGGTTCAATCCACTGCAGTCAGCATGTCGTTGTGTCCCTGGGCTTCACCCCAAATAGCTCCTGTGAGGATTGTCCACAGTATTGAGTGTATGTAAGTCGCTTTAAGGTAAAAGCAACTAACAAGTGACATGTAGAGGTCAGTGGCACTCAGACTCTACAGGGGTCATTTTTTGATCATGGGGCATCACCCTTGTACAGCATCAGGACAATATCTCTATGGAGTCAGACACTGAAAGTGTGCTGGAGGCTGATGCGTTGACTGGGACATGGAAAGATGAGGCTGATGAGACTGAAGAATCTGCGAGGAACGAACTAGGGGCAGAGAAATAATCATATTTTAACCCTTTAATTGCCAGACCAAGAAGAAATCTATGGACAAATTATTTCTTTGCATTTTTTTATCAAATAGGACAAATAACCACAAACCATTTTTATTTTTTTACTGACCACACAGTTTTGTTTTTATGAGCCTCTACCAACTGGTCGAGCTGGTCAACAATCATCATATAGTACAGTATTTGTATGCATCAAACTCAAATAAAACACAAACTCAAATACATTTTTCTTTTATGGAAGATGAGCAATATATACAACCAGATATATTCATAAAAAATATAAATTATTATTGTAAAACAAAAAAGAAATGGAAAAAAGTAATGGAAAGTGTTTTTCATTATAAAAAGTTTGGCCTAACAACAAACAACTGGCCTAACAGCAAATGTCTATATCCTGTGTTGGCCTAACTTGCTCATCTGTGTGCAACTTTGGGCTGCATTTCATGCATGAAAGGTGCTATATAAATTATTATCGCTCTTTCACTCTGAGACTCATAAGGCAGTACTAGATTTAGTAATATTACCATGAATCTAGCCATTTATTTACCATATTTTATTGGAAAACATCTCTGAAACTCTGAAAAAGTCATATTGCTAGTTTACCATAAAAGGCCAATTCGACCAGTTGGTTGAGCATATTTTCAAAAAAGTAATTACACCCTTGTTACAAAAATGTTTTGTGCATCAAGTTATATAATTCTGTTCAGTAAGTGCTCTGACACTAAAATATGTCAAAAATGATATGGTTACCTTACAAAAGTTGACCAAAAAGAGTGATTTCTTCAGGAGTGATTTTTAGCATGCCAACTTTCTCAGTGGAAGCTAGCTGAAGGGCTTTCTGTTCGAACCACAGTGACATCTAGAGGTTGTTTTGTGCATAACATGTCAACCAAACGATAGAGCTGGCTGAATCAGATGGAGTTACACTTTTTTATTTATTTTTCAACAAGATATCAAAACAAAATGTGCTCTACCAAATGGTGGCGCTGGCTGTTAAAGGTTAAGACAGCATCATCATAAGAGGCCAACAAGAGTGACAGGGTGTGTCACTTTGCTGAAGGATAGACCAGCTATGCAGGATATTCTCTGAAGATTCCCACAGGGGTAAAAGCTGCTGCTGGAGTACTGACTGGAAGTAGTGCTGATATCATGTCTACCATATCCTCTTAAAACACTCTGTCCAACAATAAGTCTAATGACACATTCTTGTACTAAGGAGGGGAATTTGAAAAAGAATACCTGAAAAAGTACTTGTTGGTGTAGTTAAATAGTATACTGAGTCAAACAGTATCACTCTTATTAAGAATTTATGGCAGAACATCATTTTATCTCTCATCAAAGATAGCAGAAAACATGCATTATTGTACTCAAGAGGGGAGTTTGACAGAGTACACAGTAAAAGTACTCTAAATAGATTTATCAATCCTCAACCTCCAAGCTATTTTAATATAGATTTGAAGAAAAAAAACCTCGATGCTGACTTGACCACGCAAACGGGAATACGGCCACGTCAATTCAGCAGTGTCAGTAACATCAAACAGAGAGATACTCATACTTTATAAGATAGGGATTCATGGCTGACAGTGCAAGACAGACAGCCAGATAGACAGATCGCGAGACAGACAGACAGACCAACAGACCGACAGACGCGCACACACTACGCACCCACACACGGACAGACTGTCTTCTGTATGTTTTGCATGTAGCCATATATTCAATGTTGTACAAACACGCACTGCACTATCTAGGCCAGTGCTTCTCAAACTTTTTTCAGTAATGTACCCCCTTTGAAACATTTTCTCAGCCAAGTACCCCTGACCGACCCCGAACATTTTTGATAGAAAAAGCCTATATAAATAATTACAATATAGTGATGTTCCATCAGTGTGTGATTTATGAACTCCTTCATCCATGAATTACAACAAACAAAGAATATTAACGACAGATTTTTAAGTAATAATTATATGTTTAACGAACCAATGAACAAAATGTTATATTATGCAAAAACTATAAAATACAATAAACAAATATTATAATAAAATGTGGTGCCTGATGTGCTACCATCCAAAACCCCATGCATAAACATGAAAACAGCATTAAATAAGCAGTCACAATGCATGAAAGGGGTAAAAACAAAAACAAAACATTGTAACAAAAATGTGCAATTACAATAAAAACTACGTAATAACACTGCAATGACACTATTAATTAGACCTCCAGAAAAACGCGGCTAAAATCCTTGATTATGCGGGCTAAAATCCTTGATTATGCGGGCTAAATCCTTGATTATGCGATTAACATGCGGGGTTTTTATGCGAAATATGCGGAAATGTGCGAAATATGCGAAAAGTTGCGAAATATGCGGGAGGCGGAAAAAGGTGATTCTTCTCCCCACCCTGTTACTAGGCTACTACTGAATGAAAGGAAGCCCTTTTAAAGAGTTCCTATGATAAACAGCATACTAGAAGCAAGCTACATCACAAAGTGTTATTTTATTATTATTATTTATATTTATTTATTATTTAAAAATATAAATAATAAAATTCAATAACGTGCTTTAACCACTAGATGTGCCTTTCTATCAGCTGTGCACCGTTATGGTGTAAATACAGCCTATCTACCAATTGGATCAAATATAAAAGTCAGCCGAATTAGTATTGATACTGCAAGGAGACGTATTGTGTGAAAATAAATGTAAGATGTTGTTTAATTGCTGATATTTTATCCACGTCAAGTTTTCAGTTTTGGCGGCAGTGCTTCCTGTTTGTCCAGAAGTCTTCTCATCAGGGCTCTATAATACAGAACTACGGCAGATATGTCATATTAATGCAGGCGAACCGTGTATTACAATGCCGTTATGTGATGACTTGCAAAGAAAAGCAAGCACACTTGGAATAAAGTATTATTTTATTTAAAAAAAATGTTTTCAGATTTCACATCGCATAACACCATTTCCAACGTGCATTGCGGCTAAACCATCGAATCACCGAGCTGAGGACCTTGCCTACGTCTGTTTCCAGTATTTTTATGACGTTTGTATTTTGTTATACACACATTCCTTCATATTTAAATTTAAATTTACATTAACTATTTTGTGAGGCCTTCTAAAATGTTTTTAAATATCTACGGTTCTAGTTGAAGAGTTTGTAAATTAATATGAACCGAAGCTGTTGCCTGGCAACGCAATCGCACAATGTCACTCCATCCGTTAATTCCACATCCACACCTTTATATATACAGTCTATGATCCACACACATGGATTCATCGATTTAATACATTAATGTAGCCTTTGTTTCTGCTAAAAGAGGTTGTCGACCAGCTAGGCAACAAAAAACGGCGAAATCGAGTGTGACGATTACATTTTTTTTTAAAAACATCTCATTTTGACAATAAAAACCGACCATAGGCGCGGTAGACCATTTGCTTGGCACTTCCGGGTATTTCCCACTGGTTGGGCCATGTTAACAATACCGTGTAACTGTCACGTTTGAAGGGACGAAACCGTGACATATTCACGTCTCCCAGCATGGTAGATCGTCACATGTTCACGTCTTGCCGTGATACCGGGTTGAACAATGATGTATGTATTTATAAGAATCACACAAATGACCAGTCTCTTTGCTTCCTTACCCTTGAAGAGCTTATCCTCCTTGGCCTTGAGCAGTGCAGGAGTTTTTTGTATCCTGCACTGCTGCGGGCGATCCTTGCATCACAGCTCATGTTCTTTGGCTTGTAGCAGAGTAAGGATCGCCGGTTCGAGGGTCGGTGAAGTCGCAGATTGGCTGCTTGGTTGACGCAGGCAGATGTTACAAATGGTGGTTTGAGATTGTGAGCCTAAGCGAAAGAGGCTTATGAAAATATCCTGTCAGGTTGTTCACGATTTAACCTGTTCAGCACTGTGATAGCTTCACTGGATGAACTAGCGTCACCTGATTGGGTAGAAAACAAGAGTTTTTGTTGAGAATGTACAATTGGTGGCTAGACTCTGCTTTTGTCTGAAATAAAAGTCGTATCAACATTAGTTAAAAGGGGGTGGGGCTTTGTGAGTAATCAGTTGAAAGACAAATGACACACCTACAGCAAAATCACATAGAAAAAGATAGTTAAGCATCACCTCAACCTGAGCTGCTCCTTCCCAGAGTAAAGGAAAGACAGCAGAGTAGCTCCCATTTTCCCAGCTACACCTGCACCAAGCCTTAGGTTGTGCAGCCGGGCAACTAAAAAGTCCCCCCCAGACTTTTTGGGTTGTCCCTTGAAGTCAGAGATGGCGATGCTAACTTCCAGCTGATCCCCTACGTGCCACTGTCCTCCTCCTCCTCTCGCTGGGAGAATGGTGAAAGTGCTGTGAGCTGGATCACTGGTCAGCTCCAGGGAAAGAGGAGATAGCAATGCAGGAGTTTCAGGCCAAGCAACCGATTCTAGTATCAGGCGTTCCTCCAGAGCATCCTTAGGGGACAATGGTGGGAAGTTGCAGATGCTGCGGACTTTGGGAGGTTTAGTAGTAGCTTTCAGGTAGATGATGGGGGAGCTCATTTTAGGCTGAAACTTGAAGGGTTGAGAGACAGAGAGAAGTTTACGTAGATACGTCAAACAAATGCAGCAATGTATGAATATTTTTAAGGGGGTTGATAAGAACTGTTGTTGTGTAATGTTTGCTCCATTCCAGGCTTCCTGATTTCTGTCTTTAAAGTTTCTCTTTCTTGTATTTGCAAACTGCAGAATTACATGTTCTACGGATTCCTCAACCTGGCAGTGTTCATATCATCCAGATAGATGTTATCCTCATGAATAATGTAATGTTTTGTTCAGTCTAGTATATGTCCTAATCTAAGCCTTGTTAACACATGATCCAAATTGATGGTTCTCTCAACTGTCCTGACTGGTTTTTGGCTGCAGTGCATGTAGGTGTCTTCTTGTGTTTCTTTTGTCCCAATTGTGTTGCCACTCCTTAATGATGTTCTATTTTTCACTCTGTGATTTGCTTCAGATTTACTGGGTGCAATGTTGATTATTTACTCATGTTTAAGAGACTGCTTGGCTAATGTGTCACATTTTCATTTCCCTTCATTCCTCTGTATGATGTTATCCACATAAATGTTTCTGGATATTTCTATTTCTTAATCTTTATGGTGTTTCATAAATGTCATTCACAATATCCTGCCTACGATGGGATGTAATGAAGTGGCATTATTGCTGAACTTAAATCTGAACAAAGAATAATCCTTTGGATTTGCATCTCTTCTATCCCCTGTAATGCCTCGTGCAATTGCCATAAACTCGACTGTGATTATAGATAAATTATCTGATGTTCTCCGTATGTCTGCACTTTCATGTTGGTTTGAGCAGAAAATCTGATACTTTTTTCTAATCAGCAACACCTGTGCTAACACATTACACTCAAACATATAACATACACTGTGGATGGCTCATGCACAACACAAATCCAAAATAACTCACCAATGTGTCCCATATATTAAGCTGAAAAAGGAAACATTCGTTTTAGCCAAATATAAAACATTTCTGGAATTCAATTAATTCCTGCAGTTCAGAAATTGGAATTTGATGGATACCCTTATTTCTAATATGTTATATTATCTATTTATT
Source organism: Trematomus loennbergii (assembly GCA_012861695.1). NCBI lineage: Eukaryota > Metazoa > Chordata > Actinopteri > Perciformes > Nototheniidae > Trematomus > Trematomus loennbergii. Next base: position 346,749 of record JAAOOA010000305.1, on the reverse strand, counting down.
AAACAATATCCTTTTTTATTCCAATTGAATAAAAGCATATGTAAAGAATAAATACCTGAATGTATTTTGCAAAGAATTCGTACCTGTAGACCTTCAGAAAAATGTATCCTCTCATATGTATGCACTGTTGTTGTTGTTGAAGCATACGTGAAGCATCATTTAGACATAATCTGTTTCTTTTACACTAACTGTGTGCCCTCGTGTTTGTCTGTGTCACTGTATAGGGCCTGTCTCCTAAAACAATCGGACTAATGTTAAACATTTCACAATAAGTCAACCCTATTAGTGATCCCAGATAACAGTTCTCACCTGCAAGAATATTAAGAAAGCCGTGAGCAGAAGGAGAAGATGGTGAAACATGTTCTTCCTTTAAAGATGATTCCTTCATGATATGGTCCAGCTCCAGCCTGACACTGTGACCACTTCCTTTGGTACAGGATTAAATTATAACACATTTATGCCAGGTTAATACAAAATGCAATCATAGAATAAATTATAATTAGAAAAAGATAAAGTCATTTTATTAGAGCCACTCTTACCTGCAGCATTAGAAACATGTCTTTTATTTTTACAAGAATAATTCTGTAGTTAAAGGTGGGGTAGGTAAGTTTGAGAAACCGGCTCGAGATACACTTTTTGTTATATTCCATGGAATGCTCTTAACATCCCGATAGCAATGAATATTTTAAGTGCTTTGACAAAAAATCCATAAAAAAATTTCATCTGTGGAAGCTGTAGTACTGTAAAAAGCACGACCCATCATTTTAGCCGGCCCAGCTAAAATAACTGGACGGCCTACCTGCCTGTCAGCCTTCCATCTGTGCACAAACTTATCTCGTGCCCTCATTGGTCATGTGCGCGTTCGTGTGTGTTGGAGGAGGGCTCTGTAAGGAAGTGGCAGATTTTTTCTGGTTGTGTATTTTCAAATTCTAGCGCACTCGAGCTGGTTTCTCCAAAATTACCTACCCCACCTTTAAATATAAACTCAAATTTCTACATAATACTTCCTTTTTACTTTTGGTACTTAAAGGTAGGGTAGGTTAGTTTGAGAAGCCGGCTCGAGATACACTTTTTGTTATATTCCATGGAATGCTCTTAACATCCCGATAGCAATAAATATCTTAAGTGCTTTGACAAAAAATCCATAAAAAATGTCATCTGTGGAAGCCGTAATACTGTAAAAAGCACGACCAATCATTTTAGCTGGCCCGGCTAAATAACTGGATGGCCTACCTGCCTGTCAGCCTTCCATCCAGTGGCGTCGCCTGGCCTGGGCATCCGGGGCTTTAGCCCCGAATGTTTTTTCTGTAGCCCCGGACAATTCTCCCTCAATAATATAATACATTAACCATGCGTTACGTGAACCTCATCATCACACGAGAGGACGGCAGCACTGTCATTTCCCGTGTTCAGTGAATGCAACAGAGGCATGACACCAGACCAATCAGAGAGTTGCATGGAAATAAACGTGTGCTTGTGTCATTCAGCTCGGCTCTGTGTGTGTGGCAATAGCGCATTAGTGTGATAAGGGACCGGTGCCAGCAGGGACCGTGTTGTTAGCATCTGGTTAGCTAGCTGCACTAACGGACATAAGGAGCTGTTTGTTCCACAAGAAGCTGGAGGAGAGTCCTCTCCTCTCAGACTGAGAGACTCAGCTGAGCTAAAGGACTGTTTAGATACTTAACTTTAGTCTAAGTTATCTCAGTGGGTCTCAAACGGTTTGGTCACAAATTATTCAAAAGATTATTTCCGCGGCACACCTTCATATGATCATTATAGTTATAAAAAAAATAAGAGAATAAAGGAAAACAGTTATGAAATACCATATGGCAGTAAAACAAGAATAGAGTTTAAAAGGGGAGTGATTAGTAAAATATCCATAAAGAAAAAGTACATCTGTTTACAGTTCTGCTTCATATGGGTGTTGAGAGAGGTATCCATAGATCTCTTCATTTTGCTCTCAAAGTGCACCAGATTGATGCATTTAACTTCAATATTTAAAAAAAAATCTTTCCGGGGGAGCATCCCCCCGGACCCCCCTAGAGGAGGTGAGGTCCGCCCCCCACTCATAAAAAATACCACTTTACCCCTGCCTATATGCCGTGAGCTGATTATCGAGCCTTCATTGTAACAGTCGCGGGTGTGTGTGTGTGCGTGGGGGTGTTGCCGCCACTGTGGGCTAGGCCCCGAATGTTTTCAGGTCCAGGCGACGCCCCTGCTTCCATCTGTGCACAAACTTATCTCGTGCCCTCATTGGTCATGTGCGCGTTCATGTGTGTTGGAGGAGAGGCTCTATAAGGAAGTGGCAGATTTTCTCCGGTTGTGTATTTTCAAATTCTAGCTGGTTTCTCCAAAATTACCTACCCTACCTTTAATGTATATTTTATTGCACTTATTTGCTGTTTTGAATGCATGATTTAAAAACTGATTATTTGTCAATCTTCTCGAGAACTTTAAAGTAGCATAACAATTGAAATAGTCAAAGTAAATGCAAGTACCTAAAAGAATACACATTGATATTAGGTTAAAGGCAACATTTAGTGTTATGCTACCTATAAAATCAAACCCCAAATTATCTTAGCATAGCTTAATTGGGATATTATGGTAGGAAAGTCTTCGTGTGATCCTACACTTTAGTATGCGTTGATCTATCAGTAGGGACTGGGACTGAACAACGGCCCCTGGTCTCTGACCAAGCCCACAAAAAACGCGCACATGCCTGCATGCGCACTGTTATGTAACTATCCTGTTAATTAACACTTTTAATTCCAGCAGGATAGCCAGTAACCCAGTCTGCATTGGTTTACGACATTATGTGCGTGATTCTTACAGTATTTGCTGCCTGAAGCTGCTTTATAGTATAATAAGCTCCTTCACTTAATGAAATCCTTGCAGCATGTAGAGCCTCTACAAAGAAAGAATGACACACGAGTAGATGTGCCGCAGGAGCGTGCACAGAGCAGTGCCGGTTAAGGGCGCCGGAAGCGGGGGGGCCAGGGGGCCATTGGCCCCCCCACTTTTCAGCCCTGCCCCACATTTTCGCAGCGGCGGATGCCGTGGAACACTGTACAAATCCCGTTTGAATAATTCCCCTCTACTCTAAAGTCGCATCTAAAACGCGATCTGATATAGCTGTGTATATTTTGTTATGTTTGATTGTTATATTCAATCTCATTAGCTACAGGCATTTTTTAAGCTTGTAAAGGGAAGATGACAGCTCTCACTCGCCACTCTGCTCTTCCACAGCACCGCTTCCCCTCCCTCTGCTGAAATTATGAATGTAAGGTGTATAATAATCATAGATAACACGGCAGGGTCCGTTACAGTTTGTTTTTATCTGATTTCAATAAACAAAGTCTTGGCTTTCAGAATATTAAACTTGTTTCGGCAAATTCAGATGATAAATACAACTTTGAAGCTTGTAGACATAATTACAAGCGGAGAACGGAGTAACTTTACGTCACTGCAGGCATAACAGCCGGTGTTTCTCGTGTGTTTTCCCCGGGAAACAAACACAATACACACAAACGCAAAAATACACAAACACACACGTATACACACACACTCGCGGGCTTCCCCTATCTTCCCTTCGTACTATTTTGATCATTTGCTCCGCTAATAATCAATCAGATCGATCCAGAGAAGAGGAAACTTTAAAGGCCTTTTTCTCAAAATTATGACTCTCTAACAGTCATTATATAATGTGACATATTTTGCTTAATATTTGGAGTAGCCTACAACAGTGGCGTCGCCTGGCCTGGGCATCCGGGGCTTTAGCCCCGAATGTTTTTTCTGTAGCCCCGGACAATTCTCCCTCAATAATATAATACATTAACCTTGCTTTACGTGAACCTCATCATGACACAAGAGAGGACGGCAGCACTGTAATTTCCCGTGTTCAGTGAATGCAACAGAGGCATGACACCAGACCAATCAGAGAGTTGCATGGAAATAAACGTGTGCTTGTGTCATTCAAGCTCAGCTCTGTGTGTGTGTGGCAATAGCGCATTAGTGTGATAGAGAGAGAGAGAGGGAGAGAGGGGGAGAGAGGGACCGGTGTCAGCATGGACCGTGTTGTTAGCATCTGTTAGCTAGCTGCACTAACGGACATAAGGAGCTGTTTGTTCCACAAGAAGCTGGAGGAGAGTCCTCTCCTCTCAGACTGAGAGACTCAGGTGAGCTAAAGGACTCTCTGAGTGTTTAGATAGTTAACTTTAGTCTAAGTTATCTCAGTGGGTCTCAAACGGTTTGGTCACAAATTATTCAAAAGATTATTTCCGCGGCACACCTTCATATGATCATTATAGTTCAAAAAAAAGAGAATAAAGGAAAAACAGTTATGAAATACTATATGGCAGTAAAACAAGAATAGAGTTTAAAAGGGGAGTGATTAGTAAAATATCCATAAGAAAAGTACATCTGTTTACAGTTCTGCTTCATATGGGTGTTGAGAGAGGTATCCATAGATCTCTTCATTTTGCTCTCAAAGTGCACCAGATTGATGCATTTAACTTCAATATTTAAAAAAAAAATCTTCCCGGGGAGCATCCCCCCGAACCCCCCTAGAGGAGGTGAGCCCCCCACTCATAAAAAATACCACTTTACCCCTGCCATAGCCTTCATTGTAACAGTCGCGGGTGTACTGTGTGTGTGCGTGTGGGGAGTGTTGCAGTAAAAAATGCCACTGTAGTGCCGCCGCCACTGTGGGCTAAGCCCCGAATGTTTTCAGGTCCAGGCGACGCCCCTGGCCTACAACACAATCCTGATATCATTAGAAAGCTAGGAATCCTCTTCCAACAGTGTATACAACTCAAAGTGTCTCGGTCAATGCGACTGATTTCGATGGAGCAGGTCACTTTGCATTAGGTAAAAAAGCTGGCAGACATAACAGGAAGAATAGGCCTATGTACATTTTAACCCAATCAAATAGGACATTGTCACACCATTCAAATGTATCCATGTAAATTACAACCAATAAAAAAGCTTAGATTTGTTATTTGTTACGTTGTTCTGTGTGTGTCAGCCGTTAACCTAGATAGAAAGAATATACACTTGCAAACACGTCAGAAGAACCAGCGCAGAAGAAAACTAAATACAGTCAATCTAAACTTAAATTAACAACTGGAAGGTCACATCCTGACATCCACGTCTCCGGAGCTGGACCTTCATCAATCATAGAAACAGCGAAGCCAGATGAACCCAAAAGCAGCAGCTCTGCGGCCGCAGAGACTGTCAAAACCGCCGCCACCGCCGTCGTTGAACCGAAACAGGCTGGTTCCGACTGCATGGAGATTTGTTGTCGGGACATTGAGACGGGTAAAGCTGTACAGCTAACTGACCGCTAGATTATTTGGGCAAAGGGAAAGGTACTTCAACGCAGAATGGTACAAAAACAGAGAGTGGTTAATTCTTTGCAAAACCACTAAACGAGCCTTCTGTGAAATATGCAGATTTGCTCCTGTCAAATGGCTTGTCACTTTCTCAAAATGTGGAGATGATAGCTTTGTTAATATCGGAGTTAATAACTGGAAAAAGTGCCCAAGCCTCCTGGACAGCCACTAAAAGTCTCATTTCCACAGAGAGTGTATTAAAAAAAAGTGCGCTTTCTTCAGTCAAACACCAGTCAACATACAGCTTGTCAAACAACAGCGTATTGAGCAGGAAAAAAGAAGAGATGGAATGATGGAGCAACTGCGCTGTCTGCAGTTTCTAACCCGACAGGGCCTAGCAATCAGATGCGTGCGGATAAGGAGAGCAATTTCCAAAAGAACTCGTAGCTGAGAAAAACCCACTCTGAAAAGCTTCATGCTCACCGGGAAATATGCATCATGAGACAATTAATGAACTTATAAATCTAATGTATCGGGAGTCTCTCACCACTATATTAACTGAAATGTAAAGCAATGCAAAACATGCAGTTATTGTGCTTCCAGCAAACATCCACTGATAAACTGCGATGTTAACAACCTCATGATAACCTCATATATTTTTTTAACTTAGGATCATACCTGTGTTTAGTATAGAAAAAGGTAAATGTGTGCATTTTATTATAAAGTTGTGTATATTTACAGACTGTTGCAAAAACTAAGAAGCTTATAAACATCAGGTTTAAAACTAAAAGAGCTTTACAAAAAAGTAACACAATTAGAGATGTTTGGAGTTTTATTTTAGTTATTAATTTACATTTTTTGTCAAAGAGATGCTGATTTGATACCGTTGATACAGTTACGGCATTTCCTGTTTCTGCCGGAGAGTTTGTCCCAAAGCTTGCCGCTGTATCTACTCCCTCCATCTGACAGGAGGGAGCCTCATGTGTCACTCCACGGAGTTCACTCCGTCACGGAGGGGGAGTGTGTAGGGGTAGGGTGTAGGGCGTGGTTTGGGATTGGGCCATACACACGCACTTTTTTGGCCCCCCCACTTCTAAAATGAATCCGGCGCGCCTGCTCACAGTCTGGCACTGTTCACCATCATTAGATCTGATTACAATGCAAACAGGTTTCTACGGAATAACCACTCCTAACTCAACACACACCAGATGATCGGAAATTAACATGATGTGCTTTTATGATGAACGATACGTTCACCAGGGCGCACCAGCCATGGACACGCAATAGCCAGCAGCAGCGGTGCACAATGCTTTGTGAAATCATCATCAGCATAGTATTAGCGAAGAAATCTTAACTTGGTAAGTAAGAACCAAGCGTTAGCTTTAACGCTGTCGCCTCTCAGCGTCATACTAATGGTGATGTCACTTAACACAAAATGCTGTACAAAAATAAAACAAAAAATGTTTCGGTGCTCCGTATGTTTTATTTGTTTGTGCACCTGTAACCACATTCAAGGTGGGGTAGGTAAGTTTGAGAACCGGCTCGAGATTGCTAGAATTTGAAAATACGCAACCGGAGAAAATCTGCCACTTCCTTATAGAGCCCCTCCTCCAACACACACAAACGCGCACATGACCAATAGGCGCGTTCACACCAAGTACTTTTCCCACAGTAGTTCCTGAGAACTTTAGTTCATGAGAGTTCTTTTAGTTCTGACGAACTAAAGCAGATCGCGTTCACACCAAAATGAGTTCCTGGGGGTGGATTAGGCAAATGAGCCGCTGACGTCACTTCTTCTTCTTCTGCTTAGCTTTTCCTGGCAGGCTGCAAACAACTTCACGGCGAGTACAGTAGGTGGCGGTATGCACCTTAAAGTTGCAATCCGCCAAAAAACCGAGAGAAGAAGAAAAAAAACTTCCGCTTCCGCTGTATGCTTCTGTTTACCTACACGGTATGGAGTTGACGTTTTGATGGTCGTGTTATACTGCTTCGTAACGGAGTTATTTAAGCCAATAACTCAGCCACAAATACAAATACAGATCGACCATTCAAATGCAATATAAATGCCGAGTCGGGGCGAAGGCGGTTAAGAAGCCTTAACAAAAGGATTAGACGACGAAATCACACGCGATGGACATGTTTCGCCGTTGTACAGCCGAGGATGATGACCGTTATCACGCCCAAAAGAACAGCAATGGTACGTTCATTAAATCACATTAATACTATCTAATGTAGGATTTATGGAGTTATGTAGGGCTAATTTGTGTCTTTGTATGTGTTCCAGATATGCGAATACTACGGAACTCTGGGTGAACAATAGAACGTCGGCCTGGTGTGAGGTGGTGCCAACGTGTGCAGTGGATCGAAGATTTCCGAATGTCCAAGGGCTCTTTTCAACTCCTCTGTATTCGCCTGGAAGCAACGTTGTGGAGAGGCATCTGAACAGCATGGAAATTGTAAATTGACAATAAAGCTGATATTTTGTACAGTGCATTTGGTTCTCTTTTATTTACCAGTCAACAGACACAATTACAATAGTGCAGACACCTTAGTGCAAAGATTAAATGTCAGTATCAAAACAGTACTCATACTGTATATTTGTATATTAATGAGTATATTATGTTAAATGTGTGTTAAAGACAATGGGATGAGGTTGAAAGCTCTTTAAAAACGTTTGTATACATACACATGTTAAGCATGCACACCTGAAGAACTACGTTACACACACACAGGTTAGTCTGTGTACCGCTGCTGGTTTTAAACAAAGACAGTCATAGTGCTAGTGCCGTGCATGTAGGTTCTCTTTTATTTATCAGCAGCAGATCAATAAGTGTCAGTAGTATCAAAACAATATAATAACAGTGGCAATAAATATATATATATATATAACAATAGGTAGGCTCAGCAGCAGACACACCTTTGTGCAAAGTTAGGTGTCAGTATTAATAACAGTGGCATATATATATATCACAATAATACAAAATTAACTGTCACAGGTGTAGGCAATTTGGGGTGAAGTGTCTTGCCCAGGGACACAACGACATCCTGACTGCAGTGGGGTTTGAACCTGTGCTCCCCTGATCCGAACACCAACGCACCAGACCACTGCACCACACGCCTCCCAACAAGTCATTGTACAGTTTATCAACGACAAGTTTTTCTTAATTTTTGTATTGAAGGCCTGTTGGATTTAATCAGCTCGCTTAGCACTGCCAGAAGCCCAGCCTGAAAGGTATTTTGTTGCTCCACCTGGCACCATGAGCGGCTAGTCGTCCGATTCCTGGGCCTTGTGTGAATGCAGCAGCCGTTCGTCGTGCATCTCCTTGGCACGCAGGTCCTCATTCTCCTTGCTGACCATAGCACGGCAGTCCATGGTGTCAAGGAAGCTGTCATCGCGTGCCCACTTTCCTAAGGTGAAATATGCAAGATACAAGATCAGTTTAATCGCAACAACGACACAACATTGTCCAAATACCAGAAGGGGAGCAGCCCATAACAGAGAGCCCCCCACGTCAGAGTCATCACTGTGGGCGATCTCCACCTCTGAGGCCCAATCCCAAACCACTCCCTCGACCCTACCCCTCCGTGACGGAGTGAACTCCGTCTGTAGCCACACTCGCAGCTCAACGAGGCTCCCTCCTGTCAGATGGAGGGAGTAAATACAGCGGCAAGCTTTGGGACAAACTCCCCTCTCTCCGGCAGAAACAGGAAATGCCGTAACTGTATGTAACAACGGTTTCAAATCAGCTTCTCTTAGACAAAAAATGTAAATTAATAACTCAAATAAAACTCCAAACATCTTTCATTGTGTTACTTTTTTGTAAAGCTCTTTTAGTTTTAAACCTGATGTTTATAAGCTTCTTAGTTTTTGCAACAGTCTGTAAATATACACAACTTTATAATAAAATGCACACATTTACCTTTTTCTAGACTAAACACAGGTATGATCCTAAGTTAAAAAAATATGAGGTTATCATGAGGTTGTTAACATCGCAATTTATCAGTGGATGTTTGCTGGAACTACTTTTTAACAGCGTGTTTCCTGACGGACACACACAGCGTGACTCCGGTCAGGTAGAGACCGGTCTCAAGTCAGCACCGATGCAGACTCGCTGTTTGAGGGCTTGATAGCCCACTCCCCCTCCACACCTCTCCACACTCGTTGGTTTGGAACAGCACTTAATGTGGCGGACCCTCCGCGCGAACGCGCAAACGGAGGGGTAGTGTGTAGGGGTAGGGTGTAGCATGTCGTTGTGTCCCCGAGACACTTCACCCCAAAGTGCTCCTGTGGGGATTGCCCACAGTATTGAGTAGGTAAGCTTTGGATAAAAGCGTCTAACAAGTGACATGTAATGATTCAAAAAGCTTTTGGTGGCCATATTGAATAACAAACCAATGTGGTTTACTTGTTATCCACAGTTTAGCTGCTAAATGTTACCTTTACAAAGCTACGCTGAAAACACAGCAAAGTTCATATAACGGTATTAGGTTAGTTGAACCTAATATTTTTATAGTTAAACTCAACACTTTTCTTTGTGCTCTAAATGTATAAAGTGTGTTTTCACCTCCGTTCCCTCCTGTTTGCTGCAGTATGGCAGCAGCGGTCAGGATGGGATCCTCTGTGATCAGATAGTGGTCCTGATGGTGTCCACTGACCGGGCGCAGGCTGCCTACTCTCAGCGGGGGGGAACTGAACGTGGAAACTGTGTTTCTCTGAGGGATCCTCCATGTAGTCTGAGAAGCCTTCTGAGGAAACAAGGTCAAACTATTTAGGATAATACTATGAGAAGGAACAATGTGTATGCAGTAAATAGAATTTCAATTACATTTCTACTTAAATGTGCAAAATATTAGAACATCAGTCTTTGTGGCATGCAGGTAATCAACTGTTTAAGCTTTTACCATTAACATGTAGAATGAATGTTGCAAATTACTTGAAATGTTAGCAACTACAATCTATTGTTTACCTCAGTGTAGCCACAGAGGTCCAGCTAGCATGCTAATTGCTAACGTTACATTATCGTTTTATCCCGGAGGGAAAACTAGTTTCTAATCCTGAGAGAAACACCTCGCCTGAAACACACGATTAGTGCCATGAGTTAGTGAAGCAATTACAGAACATTGCACACTTATTCACAGTCAAAACGTGTTCATAGCGGGCATGGATGAGAATAGCTAGCTAGCTAGATGTTGTTAGCCAGCTTGGACCTAACGTTAGCAAGTTCTAGCATGGCTAGCTCGATCTACTGAGCAAATAAAAGTACATCTAAGACCAGTATTGTGCAGATTAAAACGTGCAGTGCATGTATTTTATTTTACCTTGGTAGTCGTCACGACATGACTTTGCCAGGTCTGCTAACTTTGCAGAGACACAGAAACTGCATTCAGTAGAAGCTTCTGAATGTGGCGCTTCGCGTCCTCCGAGTCAATCGCCAGAAGCGCAGACACATCCTCATCCTCATCACTCCACCGCTCCAATTGATTTATTTAGTGTTGCTATAATAACTGCTTTCACAAAAGGAATCTCTTCGTGTGTGCTGCGAAGCGAGGAAATACAATGGCCGCTTACAACAAAAATTCTGAGTCAAACGGGTGTGGTTTGCATTCCGCACAGCCAATCAGACGTAGGAACTACTTTCTCCCACGAGAGACCCTGCTCTGTAGCAGGGACTGAAAAGCGAGTCTCGCGAACTAAGTTGAGCTACTTTAGTTCCTGGGGCTTTTTGGTGTGAACGCAAATATCGTAGTTCTGATGAACTATTGTGGGAAAGTACACCAAAGTACTCCGGTGTGAACGCACCTAATGAGGGCACGAGATAAGTTTGTGCACCGATGGAAGGCTGACAGGCAGGTAGCCATCCAGTTATTTTAGCCGGGCCGGCAAAAATGATTGGTCGTGCTTTTTACAGTACTACGGCTTCCACAGATGACATTTTTTTATGGATTTTTTGTCAAGCACTTCAGATATTCATTGCTATCGGGATGTTAAGAGCATTCCATGGAATATAACAAAAAGTGTATCTCGAGCCGGTTTCTCAAACTTACCTACCCCACCTTTAAAAGGCGATGCCATCTTGTAAAAACAAGATTTTTTGCATAAATGAGTTACTGGTTACAAATATATATTATATATATATAATATATATTATATATATACACACTCACAGGTATATATATACAGTTTACTGTACCTACATGTGTAATATGTAGATAATGTGTATTCAACTATATTAGGACCCTTTTTGTAATACTGTTATGTTCTTGTCATCAATTGAAATTACTTCCTTAAGAAGATTTCGGAATTCCCTAAGGTGTCAACTTTTTGTGAAGAAATAAAGTGCATATGAGACATTGACAAATCATGGCTATCCATTTGTTGTACTTGACACAAAATACTTTTCAGGGATTTGTTTAATAAATTGAGACACAGTTTCATGAGTGCAGTCCTTTACTTTCCACACTGATGACTATTTAAAATAATTTCAAGTTTTAATAGGTTTTGTTGTGATTTTGATCAATCATAACTGCATTGGATAAAGATCGAGTATTTCAAATTAAAAGTTACCAGCTGCAACATCCATATTTCAATAGTTTTATTTACAATTCTTAAATTAGGTTTCATGTTGTCATTAAAATGAATCTTCAAACAATCTTCATAAATGCGTCTTACCTCATCAGATGCTGTTCTGTAGAAGGCAGATCTGGATTTTCGTGTGAGAGCTTGTTGATAATAAGGTCCAGCAGTTTCCTGTATAACTGGTTATCCTCTGTTTTGGTAGCCTAATCTGACTGATCTCCCGTGTACCGAACCTTGGCTATAAAGATCCTTTCTGCAACCTAAGCCTCTGTCTCTGAGTCATGCTATTGAGTCCTCTACACTGAAAAAAAAGGCTGTTGGATTCACATGATTTTAATATGGACATCGGTTGCACATATTAAAACATGTGTACTTAAAACTATTCCATTATGTTAAAGACACACAACTATTTTATGTCAAAGAAACATTAAATTGTTGTTAATGTGAATATTTCCTTTAATATTACGTATATTCATTTACCCTATGTTTAACCAACATGACTTTTTAATGTTCATTTTAGGCTTTTAATATGCTCAGTATATTTCATTTGTACCTGTTAAAGCCACATTAATGTGTTGTTTAAACTACATGCTATAGTTTTCTGTTTAATCTACCAAGCCTGCTCAAGGTACATAAGAGTATTGATTTTATGTAAATAGAGGCATTTCGTACATTCTTCTTCAGGATCCATCCTAATCTCTTATCTACAGCATTTATCATAACATTTTAAAAACAAATAGTCAATAAAGACAAACACATTTCTTTGAACAACATTCATGTATTTTTCTCAAAAAATAAAACAATATTAACAACCAGCTACACATCCAGATGAGCTTTTGGTTTTTCCATGCAGCCCAGGAGAAATAACAAATACATTGAAAATAAAGAAATAGAATAAATATGCATTTCCTAACATGCGGTCTACCGACGCTGTAAAATGTATTATCTCTTAGATTTACACACGGCATCTATTGCACGTCTGTCCGTCCTGGGAGAGGGATCCCTCTCTGTTGCTCTCCCCGAGGTTTCTCCCATTTTTCCCCTTTAAACTGTGGGTTTTTTCTCCGGAAGTTTTTCCTTGTACGATGTGAGGGTCTAAGGACAGAGGGTGTCGTTTTCTCATAGTGATATTCTGAACAAACTGTGCTGTTGTATTTGCTGTAAAATGTCTTTACTGTAGGTTTTTTTTTTACTATATGTACAGCACTTTGGCTCGACCAACAATCGTTTATAAATGTGCTATATAAATAAAACTTTGATTTGATTTGATTTGATTTGAAATAGAAAATGTTTGTGATGCATGTATATATACATTATTGTGTTAGAACACAGCAAGGAAGCTTAAAGGAAACTATTCTCCTGACCAAAATAAAGGTTTATTGTGCCAAATGGCAAAGAAAGGCTTATTTTTTTAACTCATTCATAGTAAACAATTAACAGAAAATGTCAACGCCGAAAAAGGAAATGTTCTTGCAAATCCATTATTGAAATAGTACCTGCTATATGAAAGGTCACTTTAATACAAGAAAGATACATGAAAGTATAATAATGGCCTGGTTTCTCACCACATATGCACTAAAGAAAGTATTACAAATAAAACAAGAACTGACATTTTGAGGTAGCGCAATTAGATAAAGACAATTCTGCAAATCTGACACTTTGTGCAAGTGGTACATTCTGAAAGTCATGGAAAAACACACATTTCTGAAACATGCAAATAAATACAGCAAAAAGCATGAGCAAAGGAAGTGCAAGACAGTTGTATCGATGAAGTCCAGTATGAATGCTGTAAAAGTGCACAATGGTCCATGGCAACAGCTCACTCAAATAGTTTATTTTTAAACGCTTGGGCTTTCTTGGAGAGCATGTTGCCGTCTAGCTCCATTAACGATTTCTGGAGCACTTCGAACGTGCACTTCAGTTTAGGGGGGTAGTTCAGGTTCATTGCATACATTAGTCCAAATAACATGGTAGCAGCTAATGCAATGTTGTCCTCATCAGTTAGTACCTGTTGGCCTTCCAGGACAATCTGTCCTCTGGTCTCGTCTGTCCTCTGGTCTCATCTGTCCTCTGGTCTCATCTGTCCTCTGGTCTCATCTGTCCTCTGGTCTCATCTGTCCTCTGGTCTCGTCTGTCCTCTGGTCTCGTCTGTCCTCTGGTCTGTCCTCTGGTCTCGTCTGTCCTCTGGTCTCGTCTGTCCTCTGGTCTCGTCTGTCCTCTGGTCTCGTCTGTCCTCTGGTCTCATCTGTCCTCTGGTCTCATCTGTCCTCTGGTCTCATGGTGGAATTTTGTTTGACAACATAAAGTCCCACTGTAATCCACTGAATGGACCGCAGAATGACGTCTTCACCTTCTGCCTGCATAGTGCACAGTCACAAAAGGAACAGAGTGAGATCTAACAAATCAATACATATATATACCTGTGGAGGAAACTTCTGTGTAGTAATGCATGGAGTCACCGACTCAGGAAGGAGACACGGTGAGAGTTGGAGCTTTTGATGTCAAACACTGATGGTTTATTCAGAGTATTCGGCCGGAGGATTCACATCACAAATCAAAGAGTCAGAGGTTCTGACTACACGGTAGAGTTGCCACGTCAATTCTGAAGAGCCTCTCTCTATGTTAGACCTTTTAACTGGTTCACAGAGAGTAATCAACATCTCTGAAGGAGTAGACTAAACAGCTGGGAACACTGAGCCACCTGCGTCCGACACTCATGGCCTCAAGGATTTCACATCCTAGAGTCCACAAACACCGATAAAGAAGTGCCTCAGCGTTCTCACAACAATTACCATTCGTGCCAGTCAAGTTGACCGGTCACAAACTGGTGACAACAACACATATGGCACCAAGGCCTTTCCTTAAAGGAGATAACAGATGTCAGAGTAAAAGGTTAGATATCTAGAAGAATTATTCCTTAACAATACCCATTACTAAATCCCTGTGTTTAACAAGTACATTCGGTCAGATTTCAGTACTTTTAAGTCTCCTTGTTATCTGATATACTCCTGTCTGACCTGATAACAAATGTTTCCCTTCCTGTATCCGTTTTAAATTAAAAGCCCTCTAGCTTTTCAGTGTAGTCTGGCTATTAAACAAAAACAGGAATGTTCATATACTTTTGGCTTTATACTATGTGGTGTTTCAATAAATACATATTTTAAAGCCCAACAAAAAAAATCAAAAGGTCAAATATTACTTCTACTGACCACAAACTCTCTCAGCAGATCTACTGGGTCCTCATTGAGGTGCAAACACAGCCCTTGAGAAGACATTCCCGCCCTAAATCGACATCATCAACCTAAGTGAAGGGGGATACGAAAAGAAAGAATCTGTTTTGCTCAATGAAATGTGTACACTATTGACTCGATGTATAATTTCCTTAAAATGAATTCTTACTTGAGTCATGTTTGACATAATACAGTTCAGACGCTGGCCTATCTGTCCTCCTCTCTTCTCAAAAATCTTCAGAAGTTTGTCAGATAGCACATCCAGCTGAGAGAGACATCTTGATTGGAGGGCAGGGTTTTATGCGCTTAAACTCCGCATTTATCAAAGAAAACAAAATATCACAGTCATAAAAATCATCAAATCATTTCATTTTCTAATGATGTTATGATTGTAGTTGTGTGCTAAATGTATTTACAAATCACATACCAGGCATATCTTGCCTCAAAACGCTGCAGAGAAACTAGTCCATGCATTTGTTACTTCAAGGCTAGCTTATTGTAACTCATTATCAGGGTGTCCAAAAAGTCAGTTAAGTTGCTTCAGCTGATTCAAAATGTATTGACCAGATAGAATTTAAAATTCTTCTTCTCGCCTACAAGCCCCTAATGGGCAGGCCCCATCTTTATCTTAAAGAGCTCATTATACCCTACTGTCCCACTAGGGCATTGCATTCCAAGAATGCAGGGTTTTTGGTTGTTCCTAGCAAAATCAATTATATCAAGTACGAACAACCAGGTTAGACTACATTACATTTCATTTAGTTTACGTTTTTTTCCTGTAATGTAAGACTACATATAAGAAACACCCTTATAGCCATTTCAACAACAAAACATTCTCCCTTTTGTGAAGGAGGCTTTATTGCAGAATGTTTGGCTTTTGCCTCTCACTTTCTGAATAACTTTTGCCTAATAAATCAGAAAATGTGTATATCCCTGCAATGTTTGCAGTATGTAAATGTTATGAATAAATATTCAGAAATTGTCAGACTAATACCAGTTTTCAATTTGTTAAAGATCAAGTTTAAGTAAGTCAAGTAAATCACACAACACTCACCATTTACTACAGAGCCTTTGGAACAATGTTCAAAGCAAGGCTGAGGTCAATCTTCTCCACACCAATTACCTATCACAGAAAAACATATTTGAAATTATTTCATTATTCACGCACAAATAAAACAAAAATGTTTTGCTCCTTAATTTACCATTAACATGACATCTAACAGACACATCAGTAAATTAGACTCCATACATCCCCCATGTAACATATTTGAAGTGTTATATCTATATTTATTTATTTCAGTTTTATAATTTGGCTGTAAGGTCATTGATCCTTATTCTTATTCTTTAACTATACGTGTTAAACGTTATTTAAACCACTGGTTTACAGGTCTGAAGACTTTTTCTCCTGAACTCCTCCTGTCACAGCCTGCATCACACCAAACTGCATTCTTCACACCAGAGCATTCATACTGCAATGTCAAGAGAAAACAGGACAACTTTCTGCTTCTGCATCAAGACAGCCTCGTTGAAACACCAAGGTGAAACTAAACTATCCTGCTGTTTTTCACCGGACATATTCACCATGATATCCAGAAGACAGAGCTGTCAGCACTGAGGTCTCTGCAGTCATTTACAGGTGAGAACACATATATCTACTTTATTAATGAAATATATCTTACTGCTACTTTCTGTTTCTCTCCTGTTGAACCTCTTATAGAGAACAGGCACCACATTAAACTAAAATAAAAGAACGAGTTGGAAAGATATTGACTCAGAAACCTTGTTCAAACACAAACTGTGCCTCTGTTTAAAACAGTTTTTAATCTGTTTTAAATCTACTCTTAAGACACACATCTTCTCCCTGGCCTTTTAGTCAGAGCGTAGCAGGACTTCCTGACTTTTCCCTGTGTTTTATTTATTGTCTTTTATTGTGATTATAGAAATGTTTTTTATGTGATTGCAGTTATTACATGTACAGCACTTTGGCCCGACCAAAAATCGCTTTTAAATGTGCTTTATAAATAAACCTTGATTTGATTTGATTTGTTTTGTTTCACTCCTGAAAGAAAGAGAACAAGACTTTTTTCTAAGTTTTATAATTGTTCTCCCGAGATGCTGAATGAAACCATGGTGGACAGATTAGAGTTTATTTGTCACTGCATTTCCCTGAGAGATTACAATGTTGACTGGCAAGGTTAGTATTGGCATCGGGCCAGAGTTTCAACAGTTATACTCAAACCGGATTTTATCCTCAGAAAACACGTTGTCATAGTCGTAGTCATGTTACTGCAGAAAGTGGGACACGTCACACAGCAATACTACAAACTAAATTATTGAACTGTGCATTAATGCAAAAGCTGTCCCTTTAACCTCACGAAGCACACTTCACTATTATAATAATAATTATTATTATTATTATTGTTGTTATTATTCAGAGATATTCTGAAACAAAACTGAAGGGGTTCAGTTGGTCCTGTATTTCAGTCTGTGTGTTCACTGATCTCAAAGCAGAAAGTATTTCCTGATTCAGTTCAAATAAAATATAATGTGGATATCTGGCGCCACCTAGTGTCAGACATATGTTACTGTTCCTGGTGTCAGTCCTCTGTGCAATAAGTAATGTGGTAAAGACAGACTGTAGGCGCGTTCACACCAAGTACTTTTCCCACAGTAGTTCCTGAGAACTTTAGTTCATGAGAGTTCTTTTAGTTCTGACGAACTAAAGCAGATCGCGTTCACACCAAAATGAGTTCCTGGGGGTGGATTAGGCAAATGAGCCGCTGACGTCACTTCTTCTTCTGCTTAGCTTTTCCTGGCAGGCCGCAAACAACTTCACGGCGAGTACAGTAGGTGGCGGTATGCACCTTAAAGTTGCAATCCGCCAAAAAACCGAGAGAAGAAGAAAAAAAACTTCCGCTTCCGCTGTATGCTTGTGTTTACCTTCCGACCTCAGTCAGACACGCTATGGAGTTGACTGAAGTTGTGGTTTTGGTGCCGAGTTATTTAAGCCAATAACCACAAATACAGATCGCGGTTAAGAAGCCTTAACAAAAGGACTGGACGGCGACAAGCACACGCTATGGACATGTTTCGTCAGCTGAGGATGATGACCGTTATCATGCCCAAAAGAACAGCAATGGTACGTTCAGTAAATCACATTAATACTATCTAATGTAGGATTTATGGAGTTATGTAGGGCTAATTTGTGTCTTTGTATGTGTTCCAGATATGCGGTGCTTGAAGCGAAACGACTGCAACATGGACAATATCAAAATCCAGATGGCAGCATGTTGTGTATTGCATAACCTGTGTGAGCGTCGTGGTGATGAGTACAGGGAGGAATGGACTGCCTTACCGGCGACCCAGCTTGATGACAACCATTCATATTTTTTTGTTTATTACAAATGAAAGTAAAATACACAAGTGTCTTGATTAAATGATTGTAGAATAAGGATTTTGGACGTGTGCCCTGCAGCCATGAATTGCATTAAAAGCAGCAAGAAACTTTGAATTGATTTCATTTTATACACATTTATATCTGAGTAGGCAATATCAATATAATCAATTACTGTAGTACATGTCATTCATTTATTTGTGATATAAAGTCTGCCTAGGTGGTGCATATTCTGGAAAATCAATTGAGAAACAAAAGAACAAAATCTCAAATTGTTTAAATGACTTCTGATTTGTCTGACCATAGGAAAGAGTTAGATAAGAAATAATACCACTAACATGTCTGTAGTATTGCACAGTAAATATGCTCAGCAGTTAACACCTTTATTATATCTCCTATGTTCCCTTACTATAATTAATTAAAATATTGAATTCACAACACTGTTAATTACAAACTTAACCATTTATCTTTCTATAAATAGTGTTTGTGTTGATGGACGCCATTTTGAAATACAATTGAATGATCTTTTTCAAAGACACATATATGGGGTGGGACACAATAAATAAAGCTTCGCCAGTTTCATGGTGTCATGATGGTATCAGAATAATCACTTACATGTGATGTATAGGATGCTACACAGGTCACCATAAAGATAAAGTGTCAGGAGAAATAAGCAAGATACATTTTCTGTTTAATCGCAATGTAGGTTCTCTTTTATTTATCAGCAGCAGATCAATAAGTGTCAGTAGTATCAAAACAATATAATAACAGTGGCATATATATATATAATCACAATAATACAAAATGAACTCTCCCAGGTGTAGGCAATTTGGGGTGAAGTGTCTTGCCCAGGCACACAACGACATCCTGACTGCAGTGGGGTTTGAACCTGTGCTCCCCTGATCCGAACACCAACGCACCAGACCACTGCACCACACGCCTCCCAACAAGTCATTGTACAGTTTATCAACGACGACAATTTTTTCTTAATTTTTGTATTGAAGGCCTGTTGGATTTAATCAGCTCGCTTAGCACTGCCAGAAGCCCAGCCTGAAAGGTATTTTGTTGCTCCACCTCGATTCCTGGGCCTTGTGTGAATGCAGCAGCCGTTCCTCGTGCATCTCCTTGGCACGCAGGTCCTCATTCTCCTTGCTGACCATGGCACGGCAGTCCATCGCCATGATGGTGTCAAGGAAGCTGTCATCGCGTGCCCACTTTCCTAAGGTGAAATAAGCAAGATACAAGATCAGTTTAATCGCAACAACGACACAACATTGTGTCATGTCAACGTTGTCATGTTGCCGTTGTTCAGCATGGAAACATTCATTAGCTAACAATGACATTATTGTTCTATTAATATAAAGGGAGGTCAGGTACTCTTTAAAACAGCTGGTAGTTATGGGTACTTTTTACTTAAGTACCGGTACATTTCAAAGCCCTCTTTACTTTTACTTAAGAAGTTTTACCAGAGTATTTCAAACACGAGTATCTGTACTTCTACTTGAGTAAAGGATGGAGGTGTGTGGCGCAGTGGGTAAGTGCATTGGTGTTCGGATCAGGGGAGCACAGGTTCAAACCCCACTGCAGTCAGCATGTCGTTGTGTCCCTGAGACACTTCACCCCAAAGTGCTCCTGTGGGGATTGCCCACAGTATTGAGTATGTAAGCTTTGGATAAAAGCATCTAACAAGTGACATGTAATGATTCAAAAAGCTTTTGAATATTGAATAACAAACCAATGTGGTTTACTTGTTATCCACAGTTTAGCTGCTAAATGTTTTTTAGCAATGCTTTTCTTTGTGCTCCACAAATCTAAATGTATAAAGTGTGTTTTCACCTCCGTTCCCTCCTGTTTGCTGCAGTATGGCAGCAGCGGTCAGGATGGACCGGGCACAGGGTGTGGAGCTGTCTACTCTCAGCGGGGGGGAACTGAACGTGGAAACTGTGTTTCTCTGAGGGATCCTCCATGTAGTCTGAGAAGCCTTCTGACGAAACAAGGTCAAACTATTTAGGATAATACAAGGACAATGTTTATGCAGTAAATAGAATTTCAATTACATTTCTACTTAAATGTGCAAAAATATTAGAACATCAGTCTTTGTGGCATGCAGGTAATCAACTGTTTAAGCTTTTACCATTAATGTAGAATGAATGTTGCAAATTACTTGAAATTACTTCAACTACAATCTATTGTTTACCTCTATGCATTAGCCACAGAGGTAGCATTATGTCCAGCTAGCATGCTAATTGCTAACGTTATATTCTCGTTTTTATCCCGGAGGGGAAAACTAGTTTCTAATCCTGAGAGAAACACCTCGCCTGAAACACACGATTAGTGCCATGAGTTAGTGAAGCAAATTACAGAACATTGCACACTTATTCACAAGTCAAAACGTGTTCATAGCGGGCATGGATGAGAATAGCTAGCTAGCTAGATGTTATTAGCCAGCTTGGACCTAACGTTATCAAGTTCTACCATGGCTAGCTCGATCTACTGAGCAAATAAAAGTACATCTAAGACCAGTATTGTGCAGATTAAAACAGTGCAGTGCATGTATTTTATTTTACCTTGGTAGTCGTCCCGACATGACTTTGCCAGGTCTGCTAACTTTGCAGAGCTACAGAAACTGCATTCAGTAGAAGCTTCGGAATGTGGCGCTTCGCGTCCTCCGAGTCAATCGCCAGAAGCGCAGACACATCCTCATCCTCATCACTCCACCGCACCAAAATTGATTTATTTAGTGTTGCTATAATAACTGCTTTCACAAAAGGAATCTCTTCGTGTGTGCTGCGAAGCGAGGAAATACAATGGCGGCTTACAAAAAAAATTCAGAGTCAACGGGCGTGGTTTGCATTCCGCACAGCCAATAGGTGCGTTCACACCGGAGTACTTTGGTGTACTTTTCCCACAATAGTTCATCAGAACTACGATATATTTGCGTTCACACCAAAAAGCCCCAGGAACTACTTTAGCTCAACTTAGTTCGCGAGACTCGCTTTTCAGTCCCCGCTACAGAGCAGGGTCTGTCGTGGGAGAAAGTAGTTCCTACGTCTGATTGGCTGTGCGGAATGCAAACCACGCCCCGTACAACTCCAGAAAAGTTGTATAAAGCAGCCATTTTACTTGCACGCATTAAAATCTCAGCGTAGCAACGAGATCTTTTTTGGAAAAACCAGCAGTTATGACCACCGAAGAGATCAGTGGAGCGATGGACCGATGATGATGTTTCGGCGCTTCTAGATATCTACCCGGACGATGCGATCCAGGCACTTCAGCTCAAGGCAGTGT
The DNA here is from genome assembly GCA_012861695.1 of Trematomus loennbergii. Taxonomy (NCBI): domain Eukaryota; kingdom Metazoa; phylum Chordata; class Actinopteri; order Perciformes; family Nototheniidae; genus Trematomus; species Trematomus loennbergii. Next base: position 324,930 of record JAAOOA010000305.1, on the reverse strand, counting down.
CCAACGCGAAAATGTACGAGTGCATTTCGCTGAAGTTGGCGGCCATCGGGATCATTCACGGCGCAAAATCATGCCGGGACAAGATTAAGAAGCTGAAGCAGGACTTCAAAAGATAAAGGACCACAACAACAAGAGTGGTAACGGTCGGAAAACCAGCAAGTGGTATGATCGTTTAAACTCTTTGCTTGGCCACAGACCGTCATTCCGCGGCACCACGGAGACCATCGACTCGAGCACCGCGGCGTGGGAGGATGCAATGGCGGGGGAATTGTCCAGCACGACGACGACGAATTAGGTAAAATATACTACATGCACTGCACTGTTTTAATCTGCACAATAATGGTCACATATGTACTTCTAAGGCTCGGTAGATCGAGCTAGCCATGCTCTGCTGAATTGGCTAACAGCTAGCTAGCTAATCTCGGCCGCTATCTCATTTGCTTCACTAACTCATGGCACTAATCGAATGTAAAATACTACATGCACTTTACTGTTTTAATCTGCACAATACTGGTCTCAGATGTACTTTTATTTGCTCGGTAGATTGAGTTAGCAATGCTAGGTTGAATTGGGTAACACTGTTAGCAGGCCACAACATAGCTAGCTAATAACAGCTAGCTAGCTCACTAGCTATTCTTCCGCTATAAAAACGTTTTGACTTGTGAATAAGTGTGCCATGTTCTGTAATTTGCTTCACTAACTCATGGCACTAATCGTGTGTTTCAGGCAACGTGGTGTTTCCCCTGGAAATCAGTGAGATTTCCCCTCCGGAAATCCACGGTAGTGCCTCCTCATCTCCCGTTCCAACAACCAAACGCAAAGGTACATATAAACACACTGTAACTACTCTGGCCTTGAAAGAAGGTTACGCATCGAACTGATGTCCACTAATCACGTTTATTTATTTCTTGGTACAATCATGAAACACCGTGAACATACATGTTTACACTTTTCGCGCCCTTTTCACTCTCTCACAAACGTAAACATCCGGGGCTAGAGGTCACATGACTTCCGGTAAGAAAGCTCTTAATCATTTTTTACCAAATAAAATTCTAGCAAGCACAAACAATAAATAAGGGCACTTTGAGCGTCAGCTATTTGATCCTATCTTATATTAGCTAGTAAACACATTCCTAGTAAGTTGTAAAACTACTTATTTCTCCTATTAGGAAAGAGGACACGGGATGACCTTCCTGGACACCATCACGGCGATGGATGACCGTGCCTTGGCCAGCACGGAAAATGAGGACCGGCATGCCATGGCCAACAAGGAATGCACGACGAACGGCTGCTGCTGAACACAAGGCCCAGGAATCGCAGGACCAGCTCTTAAAGGTGATGGCTGACTCGGCGGCGCGCCAGGTGGAGGTGGCGGCGCCTCCAGGTGGAGCAACAAAATAGCTTTCAGGCTGGGCTTCTGGGAGTGCTAAGCGAGCTGGTTAAATCCAACAGGCCTCCAATTAAAAGAGAAAAAAAACTTGTCGTCGTTAGTCAAATATAGAATGACTTGTTGGGAGGCGTGTGGCGCAGTGGCTAGTGCGTTGGTGTTCGGATCAGGGGAGCACAGGTTCAAACCCCACTGCAGTCAGCATGTCGTTGTGTCCCTGGGCAAGACACTTCACCCCAAATTGCCTACATCTGGGACAGTCAATTTTGTATTATTGTAATATATATATATATATATATGCCACTGTTATTAATAGTGACACCTAACTTTGCACTAAGGTGTGTCTGCTGCTGAGTCTATCCCCACATCTGGGACAGTCAATTTTGTATTAAAGTACATATATATATGCCACTGTTATTAATAGTGACACCTAACTTTGCACTAAGGTGTGTCTGATGCTGAGTCTATCCCCACATCTGGGACAGTCAATTTTGTATTAAAGTACATATATGCCACTGTTATTAATAGTGACACCTAACTTTGCACTAAGGTGTGTTGATGCTGAGCCTATTATTGTTATTTTATATATATATATATTGCCACTGTTATTATATTGTTTTGATACTACTGACACTTATTGATCTGCTGCTGATAAATAAAAGAGAACCTACATGGCGATTCTTGCGTGTATCTTGCTTATTTCTCCTGACACTTTATCTTTATGGTGACCTGTGTAGCATCCTATACATCACATGTAAGTGATTATTCTGATACCATCATGACACCATGAAACTGGCGAAGCTTTATTTATAGTGTCCCACCCATACATGTGGCTTTGAAAAAGATCATTCCATTGTATTTCAAAATGGCGTCCATCAACACAAACACTATTTAAATAAATGGTTAAGTTTGTAATTAACAGTGTTGTGAGTTCAATATTTAAGGGAACATAGGAGTTTGTGAACTGAGTTCCTCTCAGGAGGATATATAATAAGGTGTTAACTGCTGAGCCTATTTACTGTGCAATACTACAGACATGTTAGTGGTATTATTTCTTATCTAACTCTTTCCTATGGTCAGACAATCAGAAGTCATTTAAACAATTTGAGATTGTTCTTTTTTTTTCTCAATTGATTTTCCAGAATATGCACCACCTAGGCATAGACTTTATATCACAAATGAATGACATGTACTACAGTAATTGATTATATTGATATTGCCTACTCAGATATAGATGTGTATAAAATGAAATCAATTCAAAGTTTCTTGCTGCTTTTAATGCAATTCATGGCTGCAGGGCACAGTCCAAAACCTTATTCTACAATCATTTAATCAAGACACTTGTGTATATTTTACTTTAATTTGTAATAAACAAAAATATGAATGGTTGTCATCATTGCTCAGTATTACTTAGCTATTTTAAAGTACTTAAAAACTATTATAAATATTGAAAAGTCATGACTGAAGTGCATTGTTCTGCTGACAGTATTTCTACTCAGTATTTCACCTGTATGGTGCGGTCCTGGGCGACAACACACAGTGAAGATGATCTGCTGCACGTACGTAGTTCTTCAGGTGTGTATGCTTAACATGTATGTATTTATCACAGTAAAGATGGTATCCAAAAGCTTTTTTAAGAGCCTTCAACCTCATCCCATTGTCTTTAACACACACATTCAACATATAATATACTCATTAATATACAAATATACAGTATGAGTACTGATTTGATACTGACATTTTATCTAAGGTGTGTATGCACTATTGTAATTTTGTCTGTTGACTGGGGTAAATAAAAGAGAGAACCAAAAGTACAAAAGATCAGCTTTATTGTCAATTTACATGCTGTTCAGATGCATCATAAGAGCTGTGCGCTGTCTTGCCCCCCAGCCTCAACAATGTTGGCGCTGGCCCATCAAGCTGGGTCGCCGGTAAGGCAGTCCATTCCTCCCTGTACTCATCACCACGACGCTCACATAGGTTATGCAATACGCAACATGCTGCCACCTGGATTTTGATGTTGTCCATGTTGCAGTCGTTTCGCTTCATCAAGCACCGCCATCTGCCCTTCAGTCTGCCAAAAGCGTTCTCCACCACCACTCGTGCTCGGCTTGTTTTGCGGTTGTACACATGTTGCTGGGGTGTGAGCCTTCCTTGGAAAGGTTTCATCAGCCATCTTTGCAGGGGGTAGGCTGAGTCACCAAGGATATAGTAACCCACATCATGTCCACCAATATTCTTTGTTACATGAGGAAGTAGACCACCTCTATCCACACAACTAACCAGTGATGACAAGCTGAACACTCTGCTATCATGCATGCTCCCTGGTAAGCCAACAAAAACACTCCAAAAGAGGCCCTTACCATCCACAACACCCTGCAGGATGACCGAGTGCCAGCCTTTGCGGTTGAAATACTCGTTGTGGTATTCCTCTGGTCTCAGAATAGGGATGTGTGATCCATCTACTGCACCTACACACTGTGGCACACCCCATCTGCCCTCAAAATATAACGCCATCTCCTCTAACTTCTCAGAGTTGGGCCATGGCATGAACTCAGGAAGGAGTAGGCTCACAACAGCGGAACAGAACTCCTGCACACAACAACACCGTAGATCTGCCGACTCCAAACAAATGAGAGATGGTCCTGTACTCAGAGTTGGTCGCAAGTTTCCACAGTGCTATGGCGATTTTTTTAGGCACGGGTACACACTCCCGGTAGTTGGTGTTGCGTCTCCCCAACGTTGCTTCCAGGCGCATACAGAGCAGTTGAAAGAGCACTTGGACATTCGGAAATCTTTGATCCACTGCTCATCGGTGTACGTTGGCACCACCTTTCCCACCAGGCCGATGTTCTATTGTTCACCCAGAGAAAGCGCGGGACACGACGCGTTCCATAGTATTCGCATATCTGGAACACATACAAAGACACAAATTAGCCCTACATAACTCCATAAATCCTACATTAGATAGTATTAATGTGATTTACTGAACGTACCATTGCTGTTCTCTGGGCGTGATAACGGTCATCCTCCTCAGCTGTCCTACGACGAAACATGTCCAGAGCGTGTGCTTGTCGCCGTCCAGTCCTTTTGTTAAGGCTTCTTAAACGCCTTCGCCTCCGAATCAGCATTGCTATTGCTTTGAATGGTCGTGTATTTGTGGCTGAGTTATTGGCTTAAATAACTCAGTTAAGAAGCTGTGTAACACGAGCACCAAAACCACAACTTCAGTCAACTCCATAGCGTGTCTGACTGAGGTCGGAAGGTAATTTAGGTAAACAGAAGCATACAGCGGAAGCGGAAGTTTTTTTTTTCTTCTTCTCTCGGTTTTTTGGCGGATTGCAACTTTAAGGTGCAACCGCCATCTACTGTACTCGCCGTGAAGTTGTTTGCAGCCTGCCAGGAAAAGCTAAGCAGAAGAAGAAGAAGTGACGTCAGCGGCTCATTTGCCTAATCCACCCCCAGGAACTCATTTTGGTGTGAACGCGATCTTTAGTTCGTCAGAACTAAAAGAACTCTCATGAACTAAAGTTCTCAGGAACTACTGTGGGAAAAGTACTTGGTGTGAACGCGCCTAATGATCCTTGGTTGGATTTACCTGACTGTACATTTTTTAACGCCTGTGTCTAACATGTGACCTCTCATTTCTACATGCTTTTAGGAAGAATTAATGTATAGCATTAAGTTAGTTAGTTAGGTGCAGTCCAATAACTTTATTTTCTCAGACTAAGTGTAACTGAATTGCAGCTGAAGTTATGTTGAACTTTAATTCAGGCCTTGTATCTGATTCACCAGTGCTTACTATGGTATGTTCTTGCTTGAAGTTAATATATCTGCTCTTTCCTTGTTGTGTGGAGTTTGATTCTTTATGGTTTTTGCACTTATTGTAAGTCGCTTTGGACAAAAGCATCAGCTAAATGATATGAAATGTAATGAAAATAAGCTGTCTTTGGCTCTTTCTGCTGTAAAAATGTACATTTCCCCTCTGTGGGACTAATAAAGTTTTTATTTTTTATTTTGAGTTAAAATACTAATGTTACGTTGCTATTTTGTTGGAAGATGTATGCATAGTGTCTACAAGGTGGAGTAAAGGATGCATTACTGTGTGTGTGTGTGTGTGTGTGTGTGTGTGTGTGTGTGTTGTGTGTGTGTGTGTGTGTGTGTGTGTGTGTGTGTGTGTGTGTGTGTGTGTGTGTGTGTGTGTGTGTGTGTGTGTGTTGTGTGTGTGTGTGTGTGTTGCTTCAGACTTTACAGCCACAGTGTATTTATTAAACCATCCTGCATCTCTGCTGCCTGCTTATCATCCTCTGTAATGGTTGAAGTAAACCATCCTTTTAGCATTTCCTTTAAATACCAATTTTTGTACATGTACCTTCATTCCAACCCGGTATCACGGCAAGACGTGAACATGTGACGATCTACCATGCTGGGAGACGTGAATATGTCACGGTTTCGTCCCTTCAAACGTGACAGTTACACGGTATTGTTTAACATGGCCCAACCAGTGGAGAAATACCCGGAAGTGCCTAGCAAATGGTCTACCGCCGCCTATTGGTCGGTTTTTATGTCAAAATTAGATGTTTTTAATTTATTTTGTAATCGTCACACTCAATTTCGCCAATGTTCTTGTTGCCCAAGCTGGTCGACACCTCTTTTAGCAGAAACAAAGGCTACATTAATGTATTAAATCGATGTTAATCCATGTGTGTGGAGGTGAGGATGTGGAATTAACGGACGTGACGTTGTGCGATTGCGTTGCCAGGCAACGCAATTTACAAACTCTTCAACTACAACCCGAATTATATTTTAAAATTTTAAAATGCCTCACGAAGGCCTCACGAAATACTTTAATGTAATTAAAATGTAAATGTGAAGGAATGTGTGTAATGTGGTGAATGACATTATTCACCCACGGATCTATGGATTGGGGGTATTGTTCCGCACGGACATTTTAGTTAACCGGACTCCTGTTCATGTGAAATCCGAAAACATTTAAAAAAATAAATATACTTTATTCCGGGTTTGCTTGCTTTTCTCTTTGGAGGTCATCACATACGGCATTGTAATACACGGTTCGGCTGCATTAAATATGACATATCTGCCGTAGTTCTGTATTTATAGAGCCCTGATGAGAAGACTTCTGGACAAACAGGAAGCACTGCTGCCAAAACTGAAAACGTGACGTGGATCATAATATATCAGCAACTAAACAATATCTTACATTTCTTTTGACGCAATACGTCTCCTTGCAGTATCAATGCTAATTCGGTTGACTTTTATATTTGATCCAATTGGTAGATAGGTTATATTTACACCATAACGGTGCACAGCTGATAGAAAGGGACACCTACTGGTTAAAGCACGTTATTGCATTTTATTATTTTATTATTTTTCACAAAATGAAACCATCATAGCAGAAACAGAATTAACTGTCATTAGTAAACCACCCAAAAGAGATCATAAATGGTTTTGTTTTATATATATTTTAAGGATAATAATAGCAATGTAACACTGTCTATGACACTTACTGTATAACACTGATTTGAAAAACATACAGAAAAAACTAATTCACTGCCCTTAATAAAGTATTTAAATATACATTTCAGGTGTGCTGTTTTGTTTAGATCATTAACATCTGGAGCTCTTTAATGTCCTTTTTGATTATTGTTACACCAGGTCTTGTCAAAACCTTTATTCCATATTCAATATCCATTACTAAACAAAACAGCAATTCTACTCCACTACAATTCAGAGGTTAACCTGGTATTTTTACTCCACTACATTATTTTTAGTTACTTTGCAGATTCTGATTAATGATGTGAAATATAAACAACCCTTAAATCAGGCTTTAGTTACACCTGAGTAAAATTCAGGGAAAGGGATTGTCAAGTGCCAACAATCAGGAGAGATATTTGATAGTTGGTGCTTGAGAAGACTAAACATTTATCTGCAGATCCCTATAAAGTATATTCATTACTCGTTATTCTCTACTAATAGTTCATTAAAGACTGTATATAATGGCTATTTTGCATATCCCTTTCAGATTTCAAGATTTTCTAAGGATCATTGACATATCATATACACAACTAATTCAATAACGTGCTTTAACCACTAGGCGTGCACACAAGGTACACACAGCCATAATAACTTTGTATTATGAGTGTAGGACACTTGTGTATGTATAACATCTGAAGATGTAGTTTTATTCATGTTTCACATAATTGTACAGGATATTGCTATATTATTTCACATGTTTTACTTCTAATATCTGATTTGTAAAACATCACAGACAGAAAGGTATATCCGTCATTTAACAGTAAGCTATTGCAATTCTGAATCCATAGATGTGTCTCCCATCACCCAAATCCCCTGACTATTCTCTCAACTCAGTATTTACATTCTTATATTCAAAGAAATCAGTAATATCTTTAAAAACGACAAGTCCTTTATATCACTGTCCACCGTTATGGTGTAAATATAACCTATCTACCAATTGGATCAAATATAAAAGTCACCGAATTAGTATTGATACTGCAAGGAGACGTATTGTGTGAAAAGAATGTAAGATGTTTAATTGCTGATATATTTATGATCCACGTCACGTTTTCAGTTTTGGCGGCAGTGCTTCCTGTTTGTCCAGAAGTCTTCTCATCAGGGCTCTATAAATACAGAACTACGGCAGATATGTCATATTTAATGCAGCCAAACCGTGTATTACAATGCCGTTATGTGATGACCTCCAAAGAGAAAGTAAGCAAACTCGGAATAAAGTATTTTTTTTTTTTTAAATGTTTTCGGATTTCACATGAACAGGAGTCCGGTTAACTAAAATGTCCGTGCGCAACAATACCCCCAACCCATAGATCCGTGGGTGAATAATGTCATTCACCACATACACACATTCCTTCACATTTTAATTTATATTAAAGTATTTCGTGAGGCCTTCGTGAGGCATTTTAAAATGTTTTAAATATAATTCGGGTTGTAGTTGAAGAGTTTGTAAATTGCGTTGCCTGGCAACGCAATCGCACAACGTCACGTCCGTTAATTCCACATCCTCACCTCCACACACATGGATTAACATCGATTTAATACATTAATGTAGCCTTTGTTTCTGCTAAAAGAGGTGTCGACCAGCTAGGGCAACAAGAACATTGGCGAAATCGAGTGTGACGATTACAAAATAAATTAAAAACATCTAATTTTGACAATAAAAACCGACCAATAGGCGCGGTAGACCATTTGCTAGGCACTTCCGGGTATTTCTCCACTGGTTGGGCCATGTTAACAATACCGTGTAACTGTCACGTTTGAAGGGACGAAACCGTGACATATTCACGTCTCCCAGCATGGTAGATCGTCACATGTTCACGTCTTGCCGTGCCTTGCTGCACTGTAACTTTTATCCATGTATTTTTTTTTTTTTTTTTTTTTTCTTTTAATGTTTCTTTTATTATCTTTTATTTTTAATGACTGATTTTAAATGCCATTTTTAAAATGTCTTCCATTTTTGTAAAGCACTTTGAATTACCTTGTGTTGAAAGGTGCTATATAAATAAACTTGCCTTGCCTTGCCTTGCCTTGATACCGGGTTGCTTCATTCACTATAAAAAAGGGAACTCTGCAAATAGACTTTGGGAAGTGCAGAACATCGGGACATGACAAATATGTCTTGTGTCTTTATTGATCGATCCTGATTATGAATTACGTTTTAAATCAATCTTCTATTCAGACTATTTAATTTTCTGATTGCTTTACCACATAGCCAGAAGCTGGTGAGGGTGTTATGTGTTGTAAAGAATGAGCTGTATTGTCTTGCTTAATGTTGTTTATTTCAAATGTTGAAGTAGATGTGTGTGAGGTACTAAATTATATTCTTTGATGCATAAAGTAGAGGGTTGTAAGCAAATGGTAAGATGTCCATAAAAACATTGAGTGCATGAATCTAAGGTGAATTGTTAATTTAATGTGAACATGTTTCTCACACCACTTTAAAAATTATTCTTGGATCAGCCTGAACCTTGAAAGTCGCAAAAACAATGATTGGTCCAAATTCTGTTATTATCTGATAAAGACACTAAATACCTGATATGATATTGACTTTCTAAGCACACACTTCCCATAAGAAGACTATACCGGCACCAGTATTTCAAATTTGGACCCAGGGGGCACAATAAGACAATTGAATACATTTTAAAACAGCTACTGCACTGTAAAAACTGTGATTTAAAAAATGGTGGCAACAAAGTGACAATTAATATAATTAATAGATTTGAATCACAACAATTTGATTAGAAAGTACTGAATAAATTGATTTTATAAACATAATTATAATAAGTATGCCCCCTTCTGGCACACAACACTAACGCAGGTTTTTTGGCCTATAGGTCCAGTCATTGTTTGACATGTTTAATGTGGAAATGTTACCCACAACAGATTCAGTTGTAACATCTGTTACTGCAAGAAGGACCGACTCACCATTGAAGGCGCAGCAAAGGGAAGGCCCGGATAGGCCCAGATCCAACCAGGATATGTATTTGTATTGGTGTAAATCCTGGCCAATGAAAAGCCTGGAATATCAGATCAGTGTGGGCGGGGTTGAACTTGGACTTTTGTGTGTTTTTTAAGTTAAAAATGTTGGTTTGCTCGCTGCTGCGAAATGTTTTGCAGCCGTAGAAGATCGGCAATAAACCGGTGTAATAAACATATGATGGAACTACGGGAGAAATGTACGGATCAGTGAGGAGTTAGCACCCTTAGATGAAGATACAAGTGAAGTTTAATCACGGATAAGCTTCCATTTAGGCCTACTTCCTGCAGAGTGGACCCAGTGGAGAGACTGTTTCTGGGGTTAAAACAAAGGACCCAGCAATGGCCCTAAATGAACTTTAACTTTTAACTTTATCACCTCCATACATCATGCATGCAGCTTGATGTAAACGACCTTCCTCCCATGGTAAGAAATACTCTTTTATGCCCGCCGTGGCTGCATGATGACTAACAGATTATGATGAATACTTTCGCAGTGTGTAGTCTCATATGTGGTTGTTTACTTTGGCTTTTTCTGTCATTAGAAATATGTACTATCAGGTAGACTCACTTCTGCCTGTATTGTGTCTAATGTTGTAATGAACTGCTGTTATTGTTGTGCACCGACAGAAATGCTAGAGAGATGCATGTTATTTACGTTTGCTTTCTCTCATTCCAGGCTTCCTGATTATTTTCACCTGTGTCTCCTGTGCTCATCAATGTCAGCCCCGCCCCTGATTGGTCCCACCTGTGTCTAGTTACCCTGTGCTTATATTCCCCTGTCTCCCAAGTGTTCTTTGTCAGTTCGTATTGTCTCTTGCTATGGTCAGGTCTATGCTCTTTGTGCTCTTGTAAAGTTTGATTCCTCACTACGTGAGCGCTTTCATTTTGTTCCTCTATTTTTGTCATCTCGGTTAGAGATTTGATAGTTACCTTTTTTGTTGTTCATTGCTGTATTTGGAAAATAAAGTATCTTACAAGTACTTTACCTCTGTCTCCCGGGTCGTGCAATTGGGTCCTACATCCTAAGTGTCTGAGTTCGTAACAGAACGAACTGACCATTATGGACCCAGCCGACCCAAGAACGCTTCACGCAGCGCTGTCAGCACAGGGCGTGAAGATCTTTCATCACGAGGAACAGCTGGGCCTAGTCAACCAGGAAATGCAAGAACTAAGAGGACGCCAGGCCGGGATTCAGGAAGCATTATCCACACAGATGCAACAACTGGCTGTCCAAATGAATCATTTTTTCACTCACCAACAGACTGCTCCTCCGGTGACGTCATCCACAACTGAGAGGTTGCCTGTCAATGCTCCAGCTGATTTCCCAAGTCAGGCTGTTTCTTCCCCTTTACGGCTGGCTCTTCCGGAGAGATTTTCCGGAGATTCTTCTAATTGCAGAGCCTTTTTGGTACAGTGCGATCTGCATTTTCAACACAACCCAGGAGCCTTTTCATCGGACCATGGTAAAGTGGCGTTTATTGTGTCTCATTTAACGGGAAGAGCTGCAGCCTGGGCTACTGCAGAATGGTCAAGAGAAACTGAACTATGTTACTCATTGACCGATTTCATAGAGACTATGAGTCGTATTTTTGACCACTCATCGCCTGCTACAGAGGCCAGCAGAAAACTTTTTCATATACGCCAGCTCAACCGCCAGGTGGTTGATTACGCCATCGAGTTTCGCACAGCAGCAGCGGACAGCGGATGGAATGTTCCGGCTCTTCGTGACGCCTTCATGACGGGACTTTCGGAACCGATAAAAGACCAGCTGGCTCCACTGGAGACACCCCGGGATCTGGAATCTCTCATCGCCGTGGCCATCCGGATCGATAACCGTCTTCGGGAAAGAGAGAGGGAGCGTCGACGCAACCGAGACGTTATTCCCAGCTCCCAGAATGCATCTTGGTGGGTCGCGCCGCCAGCCGAGGATGTCCAGCCCATGTTACCACACCGTCAGAGGATTACACTTCCGAATGGCTCCGGGGAACCCATGCAGCTGGGAAGAACCAGGCTTTCTCTGGAGGAGAGGCAGCGCCGTCTACGGGAGGGTTGTTGTTTCTACTGCGGCCAGTCGGATCATCAACTCGCTTCATGCCCGGGAAAAGATCGTGCTCACCAGTCAAAAGGAGGGCGCTGGTGAGCAAGTTTCCCGCAGACTTTCCTCCTCGACCTGTTACGCAGGTAAACATTTGTATTAACAATCAAACCATTGACCAGGGTGTGTTAATAGACTCAGGGGCTGACGAAAGTCTTATGGACTGGGGCGTAGTAAATCAGCTAGAAATAAAGACTGTTCCGCTATCTCATCCTATTAATGCCAGTGCCTTAGACGGCCGCTTGTTGTTCACAGTTACCCATTGCACTGAGCCCATTCAGATTACTGTGAATAAGGACCATACCGAGAGCATGCAATTCCATATTTTTGAGTCGGCTCAGCACCCGATTATATTGGGGTTTCCATGGCTAAAGATCCACAATCCTCACATTGACTGGCGTTCAGGGAAAATTAAAGAATGGGGAGAGGATTGTATGGGCAGGTGTAAACTTTCACAACCTGTTAATGCACCAACAGACTCTCGTAAAATCATTATAGATCACCCCGACTATCCTGATCTACAGAAGGTACCTTCCTGTTACCATGATTTAAAGGAAGCCTTTAACAAATCCAAAGCCATGTCGCTACCTCCTCACCGAGATTTTGACTGTCCCATTGATCTCTTACCGGGAGCCCCCATTCCCAAGGGGAAACTTTATTCGATTTCGAGACCTGAGAGAGCAGCAATGGACGAATACATTTCCTCTTCACTCAAATCAGGAATTATCCGTCCTTCATCTTCTCCAGCCGGAGCGGGATTTTTCTTTGTGGGAAAGAAAGACGGGTCTCTGAGACCTTGCATAGACTACAGTCCACTAAATGACATTACGGTGAAGAACCGCTATCCTCTGCCACTCATGACATCTGCCTTTGAACTACTTCAAACTGCCAAAATATTCACCAAGTTAGATTTAAGAAATGCATATCACTTGGTTAGAATAAGAAAAGGGGATGAGTGGAAGACAGGATTCAACACTCAGAGTGGTCACTATGAGTATCTAGTAATGCCTTTTGGACTATGCAATGCACCGGCTGTGTTTCAAGCTCTTGTGAATGAGGTTTTACGGGAATTTTTGAATATTTCAGTGTTTGTGTATCTGGATGATATTCTGATTTTCTCCCCAGACTAAGTCTCATGTTAACCATGTCCGTCAGGTTTTGCAGAAACTGCTAGAGAATCAGTTATATGTCAAGGCAGAGAAGTGTGAGTTCCACACAAAAGAGGTATCCTTCTTAGGATACATAATCTCACCTAATCATATGCAAATGGATCCTGCTAAAATCAGTGCAGTATCCCAGTGGCCTACACCAGACTCCAGGAAGAAGGTCCAACAGTTTCTAGGGTTTGCTAACTTCTATAGGAAGTTTATTAGGAATTTCAGTTCTGTTGCTGCCCCTCTACATGTTCTGACTTCTCCTAAGGTTCCTTTCAAGTGGACTCCCCAGGCGGACTTCGCTTTCCAACGTCTCAGAGAGAGATTCACATCAGCCCCCATACTCACCATTCCAGATCCCCAGCGCCAGTTTATGGTCGAGGTTGATGCTTCCAATGAGGGAATTGGAGGAGTACTGTCTCAACGTTCTGCAGAAGACAACAAGATGCATCCATGTGCTTACCTGTCGCGGAAACTGACAACGGCAGAGCGGAATTACGACGTGGGGAACAAGGAACTGTTAGCTGTAAAAGCTGCCCTCGAGGAATGGAGACACTGGTTAGAGGGTGCAGAGCAGCCGTTTTTAGTCTGGACAGATCACAAGAATCTGGAATATATAAGAAAGGCTAAGCGTCTCAACTCCCGTCAGGCCAGGTGGACACTATTCTTTAGTAGGTTCAATTTCACCCTCTCTTTTCGTCCCGGGTCTCAGAATCAAAAACCCGATGCTTTGTCTCGTCTTTATGATCCAGAACCACTTGCGGTAGAGCCCAAGACCATCCTTCCACTTAACCGTGTGATCGGAGCCTTTTCCTGGCAAGTGGAGTCGGACGTAAAAAAGGCGAATGTCAAGAATCCAGCACCTAGCGAGTGTCCCAACAATCTGCTGTTTGTTCCTGAGGCTCTTCACTCCAAGGTCATCCACTGGGCTCACTCATCTGTGCTTTCGTGCCATCCGGGGGTAACAAGGACAATGTTCAGGATACAACAACGTTTCTGGTGGCCAGCCATGAAGAAAGATGTGGCAGAGTACGTAGCGGCTTGTCCGGTGTGTGCGTGTAATAAGACCTCATCACAAGTCAAGATGGGCTTGCTCCAGCCCCTGCCGATTCCCCAACGTCCTTGGTCACACATTTCAATGGATTTTGTGACAGGATTTCCTTCATCCAGAGGCAAGACTACGGTCTTAACAGTGGTGGATCGATTTTCAAAGATGGCTCACTTCATCCCATTGACCAAGCTTCCCTCTGCCAAAGTCACCGCAGAGGTCATGATGAATCACATATTCAGGATCCATGGATTCCCTGATGACATTGTTTCCGACAGGGGTCCACAATTCATTTCCGTTTTCTGGAAGGAGTTTTGTCGACTCATAGGTGCCACCGTCAGCTTGTCATCAGGATATCATCCTCAGTCAAATGGACAGTCGGAGCGTCTGAACCAGGAACTAGAGACTACGCTACGTTGTCTCGTCTCCCGGAACCAGACTACCTGGAGTGACCACCTCACATGGGTCGAGTTTGCCCACAATACTCTTCCTACGGCAGCCACAGGTGTCTCTCCATTCCATTGTGTCAATGGTTTCCAGCCTCCATTTTTCCCTAACAACGAGGAAGAGGTGAGGGTTCCATCGGCTCATGCCATGATCAGACGTTGTCGACGAGTTTGGGCTGGTGCTCGCCAGGCTCTTCTCCGAAGTTCAGCTCGGATGAAGGCTGTTGCAGACGTCCATCGCAGGGTCGCTCCCTCCTACAGACCAGGCCAAAATGTTTGGCTTTCCACTAAGGACTTACCACTCCATGTCGCCTCAAGGAAACTGGCTCCGAGATTTGTGGGTCCTTTCCCGGTGTCCAGAGTCATCAACCCGGTGTCTGTACGCTTGCAACTCCCCAGAACTATGAGAGTACATCCGACGTTTCACGTCAGTAAAATCAAGCCGGTGTGTGAGAGCACACTTGTTCCCGCCTCCAAGCCCCCTCCACCGCCCGAGTTCTTTGAAGGGGGTGAGGTTTACAAGGTCCGTAAGCTACTAGAGGTCCGTAATAGGGGGAGGGGGAAGCAATTCCTGGTAGACTGGAAGGGTTACGGTCCTGAGGCTAGAAGCTGGGTAGCTGCGTCATTTATCGTAGACAAGACGCTTATCCACGATTTTTACAATCAGCCTGGGCCATCAGGAGTTGGCCCTAGAGGGGGGGGTACTGTTGTGCACCGACAGAAATGCTAGAGAGATGCATGTTATTTACGTTTGCTTTCTCTCATTCCAGGCTTCCTGATTATTTTCACCTGTGTCTCCTGTGCTCATCAATGTCAGCCCCGCCCCTGATTGGTCCCACCTGTGTCTAGTTACCCTGTGCTTATATTCCCCTGTCTCCCAAGTGTTCTTTGTCAGTTCGTATTGTCTCTTGCTATGGTCAGGTCTATGCTCTTTGTGCTCTTGTAAAGTTTGATTCCTCACTACGTGAGCGCTTTCATTTTGTTCCTCTATTTTTGTCATCTCGGTTAGAGATTTGATAGTTACCTTTTTTGTTGTTCATTGCTGTATTTGGAAAATAAAGTATCTTACAAGTACTTTACCTCTGTCTCCCGGGTCGTGCAATTGGGTCCTACATCCTAAGTGTCTGAGTTCGTAACAGTTATAGCCTTTTGATTTGTTGATTCAAGGAAATAATTAAGTTTCTTACGTGTTGGTAACTTGCCTTGCCTTGCTTTCCAAAAATTAAAGACATTAAGATAATTAAGAAACAGTGCAGTTGAAATACATTATAAAAATGGCATTTAAAGACCGTCATTAAAAAGCATAAATCATTTTAAAAAACATAGAAAATAAGAGAATATTCCTCTTTGGCCTTTAAACCATTTTTCTTTTCAATTCCCAGAATTAGGATATTTAAACCTGTTTTAAAATGTTCCCGCATTCATATTTTGCCTTTAAACCTTGTTAGATTTGGGTTGGCGTGCTGACCATAGGAAATGTTCTCCTTTAAAAATAAAGGTATTAATCCTGCCCATTGTGCACCTCAGTGTAAATCGACTGCGTCATCCACACATGGCCTCTGTTTCAGGCACGCGGTGGCTGCAAAATGACAACTGAATAATGAGGCAATGTGTTGGCATGCAGCCAGAACGATGTTATCGTTTACTGACTCTTTGTTGTGAGCTGTTGTTAATTACCTGTTCATTTGAAAGAAGTATTTCAATTTGAAACGTGTTGGTTTCACCTCAGTAGATTAGGGTTGGCGTGATGATCGTGAGGATTTAAAATAGACTATAAAGGTTTTCAATCAGAATTATTGTATTTGTCCCGCAACGGGGAAATGTACAGTGGTACAAGTGGGGAGAATGGACTTGCATTAATACAAAAATAACTAAGTATGCTCACGTTATTAATAGTAAAAGAACACAATAAGTAAAGAAAGAAACACAATATTGGTAACAACAAAAAAGAACAAGCTGTATTTGTTTCCAAAAAAGTGACCTATAGAATTTGAATTAAAGCGGTAGCTGGTTTGCCAATTGCAAATAAACTGAGATGGACAAATAAATAGCAGGAGGGGATATTAATGTTGCACAACGTTTAAATCCTGCTCATATGCACTCAGGTCATTGTGTGTTGCTGATAAATAAGAATGATAGCCTAAATGAGTAACAAAGAAGAACAGGGCAGTTATAGAGCTGGTTTATTTGCGTCATTACCAAAGTATGAGTCAAAATGGCTTCTGACTCCCGGAATGAATGAAAGGGAGGTTCAATCTGAAACTGTGTGTTTCTATTTCGATGTTTAACCTCCTATTGACCTCCATCAGACTTTTTCAATAAGCATTATGTTGTCCAGTTAGTTTGCAGATTTATTTTTGTATTTTTAATGTTGAGGAGAAGAATCCATTAACCTTATGCGTCGAAACCAGTCCAGCACACACAGGGAACAACACGAGCATATGGTCACATTTTACATTTATTTGATTGGCAAAGTATCAACAATCCTTAATTTGTCGCACAGCAGGATATGTACAGTTGCAGCAAAGGGAAAGTGAGGATACAAAGACACATTGTAATGAGTGGATTAATATATTAAAGAAGCAAGCTCAAGTTATTAAAATAAAAAAACACAAGTGCACATCCATGATTTAAAACAAAGTAGCAGCATTATAAAATAACTAAGTTAATAAATAATAATGTAAATATCATTGAAAATCATATTCCATCAGTACCTGAATGTGGACATTTTAATACACTTTAAAGGTGGTGGATTTAATACAAATATTGTTTTTTTTATACAACACGTTTTATTTTTGGGAATATGTCCAATTCTCAAGAGGAAATGCATACACCAAATGTTGACCAACCACATTTTTACTTAGAATATGGCACTATTAAAAATATAACATATTGGAAGGATATCAAAACCAAATTTGATAAATATTTTACTTGAAATTATACCTTTTAGTTTTTTTGTATCACTTTTTCTATATACGAGTATTATTATTGTTTACTCTGCATGTGTAGCCTACGTGTTATCCTGATCAATTTTGACATTTCAGAGGTACTTAAATCAGGGATAATATGCAGCTAGGTGGTCATTATTGAAAAAAACAAGCAACAGTGATATTATGCTTGGCAGCAGTATGTTATTGAATATTAATAACCTCTGAAATGTCCGAATTGACCAATCAGAAACGAGTATTCAACTGAGCTGTGCAATAATAGCCTACTAAACACCTGCTGCTATAGTAAGTAATAAGGGTTTCTAAGAAGGGTCGAGGGAGAGAAGGTAGAAAAATAAAGTGTGTGTTTTGCAGACAACTAAATAACAAAGCATCATGCACGGCTGGCGAAAGCATGTACAGAATACTGCGCAATAATGTGAATATAATTGAAAACAATATTACATCACATTAAACACCGTTATCAAGCATGTCCATTCACTACCGGAAAAGGAGTGTCGGTGTAAGGTGGCATCTCAAGTTCTGTTGAAGCTCCTCCAGCAGCGGCTCCTCCAGAGACCTTTGACCCGCAGATTCTCGGCATTTTCTGACCACATAAAAAAGCTCCAGCAATCAAAAGCACAGCAGCTACGGAGACACAGATCAAAGCGGTCTTCTCTTTCTGCAACAGAGAGAGGGGACAAAAGCAATCAGACCGCTATATGGCGCTCCGGAGCTCCTAAAGGGTCATGACATTTAAAAAAGAAAAATCGAGATAACGAGTGACTTTGACATAAATTGGAAAAAAATAATACTGTGAGAGTCACGGACTGGAATTGATAGATCAAGGCAGACTGTCCTTAAAATGAAGTCCGACTTCGAAATATATCTCGAATAATGTAGGCTTTGCACTGTCATTGCAATTTGACTCACATAAACATAACAGTCTGCAATGAAACCGTTGTCTCCTGTGTGCTCCACTTGGCACACCGGTAACTTTCTCGAAAAAAAAGTCGGGATTTAGCATTAGTATTTCATTTAAAAAAAAGTCGGGATAACGGGTTAGTATCTCTTTTTTTTCCTTTTTCTTTCATGTCCCTTTAGGAGCTCCGAACACAACAGTAGTGTCATTTCTAAGATGAATCTACAAACTGCATTTTATAATCAATAGGATTTGTATGTGTTGTAGGCTACTCACGCATGGTGGCTGGGGGATGCAGGTGATCTGTTCCGGGTTCCTCTCCTCTGGTGTATTCAGCGCAGGGCTGACCCTCATCCTCACAGCCTGCAGATGTCCCCTCTTTCTGTCCTTGAGGACGTAGAGAAAGTAATCTCCTCGGTCCTCGGGCTTCACCCCCTGCAGGGTCAGAGTCAGGTCTCCATCTGACCTCCAGTGAGGGGCTACAGATGTTCTGTTCTCAAACCCTGAGCCCTGTGAGGTGCTTCCGGAGGAGAGGTCCAGCTCAAACACAAGCTGTGTGTTTCTCTTCACTCTGTACCTCCCGAGTTCTCCTGCAGTAAAGTAGTGGAAGGTAAAACCAGCAGCCTGTCCCTCAGGCACTGATTTCTCCGAGGATGTGATGACATTCAGATGGATAAGTTTCTCCTCTGAGCCGCAGGTTAACCGTGTACAGTCCCTGGTCGTTGATGTCGCTCCTGTTAAGACCACGGACCGTTTGGACTCATCCGGTCTTTGTAACCTGCTGCCGGCTTCCAGACATCCTCCAGACGAGCCACAGGCTGACTGCTTCCACCTGTCAAAGTGTGCTGAAGTGTCGCTCCTCTCTCCCTGCACTGTTCATCTCTGGAAAACTGAACTCTGTCTCCTAATATCGTATCAACAGCTAGGCCTCCTACGAGAAGAAGGTGGAAAATAACTAAGAACGTGCATAAGTATGAGCTGCCATCTCGTCTTCTTCGTCTGGATCCTGTGCTTATTACAAGTGCTCTCTCGTTAATACTATTCTTTCAGAGCGCTGAGAGAGGTGCAGTTACAGCAGGTGTCCACAGAGTGCAGCCCAAGTCAGACTGAATCTTCTCCAAATGCTCCTCTCTTTAAATACTCTTTGATTTCGGTTAAAATGTATGGGAGGAGTCTGAATTCCAAGTTTATTGTAACCGAGATTTCAGAGAGAGGGCTCGGGCTCGACTTCTCGATGGAAGCGCGCGGTTGTTGAGCCGTGTATTCACCACGCTGAATGTCGGGCCCGGTACCTCTCTCTCACAGCTCGGGGGGAAAAGGCTAATTCTGAAAGATCAGATCCCTCTCTCGTGCGGCAAGCTCGCGGATGCAGCATTTTCCCAGCTGTGTGGGAGAGTACTCGCGCACCTCTCCTGAGAGAGTTATATAGTTTATTATGATTTAAGCCCAATATAATAAATAAAACAATAATTTAGAAAGGTGAAATGTCCATACATGTGTTGTGCGAAAAGCATATTTAAAGTGCGATATATGATTAGCGTGAAGTCCTGATATTTGAGGAACTTTTCTCCTCTGCCTCCTGTGTTTTTGTCTCGAAAAGATCACCCATCATATTTCTCTTCCAGAAATCCTCCTGTGTGTGAGAGACGGGCGATTCTTCGAGCTGCCGAAAGAGAGAGAGGCGGAAGCAGCCACAGACAGACTCAGACACGAGCTCCTGAGAGATTATTAGTTTATTATTATCTAAAACCAATATAATAAATAAAACAATAATTTAGAAAGGTGAAATGTCCACATGTGTTGTACATAAAGCACATTTAGATTGCCATATGATTATGACCCTCTCAAAGCACCGGCTTAGAGCCTGTGTTTTGACAAAGCACAGGGTTGGATCCAGAGTTTTTTACGAGGTAGAGAGTCTGCTGCGGAGTTAGGAGCCGGTGTCTAAAAAAACCCGGATCTAACCCAGTGTTTTGACACAACACACAGCCTGCTCGGCTCTCGGATGGATAGTTACTCCCTCCTCCTCATTGGCTGCTTCCGTGTTCACGGGGCCGGCTGTTGGCCACGAGCTCTCTCTCTCAGTGAGAGGCAGAATGTCGTTTGGGAGGAGTCTGCTCTTTCAGATTCGGCCTTTTTTCCCAGCTGTGAGAAAGAGGGAGCCTCGCTACAGCCGGCACCGTGGAGACACAGCTCAACATGTTCTCATTGGCTGATCAGACACACAGAGAGAGGGAGGCTGTGAGAGAGAGAGAGCTCGTGCCCGACAGCCGGCTCTGCGAAGTTGGAAGCAGCCAGTGAGGAGTGAGTTAACGCAGCGAGAGCCGAGCAGGAGAGCGTGTGATTTTACGTTAGAGGCAAACACGGAAACAGCCTGAAAGAAGAGAGGAGACTTCAGCACAGTTTGAAAAAGGTCTTCGTGAGGCTCAACGGGAGGATTTCTGGTTATGAGACAGAATCACTCGAGTCCGTGAATTTTAACAGCTCAAACACGACAAACTGACCGAGTTCAACTTTATTTTTGGTGTGTCAGATTGTACGCGGAGGGATCTTGAGCTGAGAGTGAGACTGGAGAAGCCAACGGCGAAAGCAGCAACGAGCTCCAGAGAGGGATTGAGTGGGCGCGAGAGCTTCGAAAGGGAGAGATATCACAGCGCGAGCCGCTGCTGTGGGGAGGGTCGTTCGAGTTGGCTCGCGCCTGACTTTACGCACAGGATTGTTTGAGCTGTGAGAGAGACGGAAGAATCCTCGAGCTCCCGTAAGAGAGACGGAAGCAGCCACAGACAGACTCATTGGCCAGGATTTACACCAATACAAATATCATCCTGATTGGATCTGGGCCTATCCGGGCCTTCCCTTTGCTGCGCCTCAATTAGGTTAAAATAAAGATTGATTATGGAACAAACAAGCAAATTATTATACAAATTTGCTTTGCCAATAAAATAATAAAATGTATTTTGTTGTGTTTGTGTGCTGGACTGGAGGTGAATATATTTTCTCCAAAACATTTTAAAATAACCCATATATTTAAAATTGAAAACCTGCATCTTGAAATAAATGCACAATAGATTTAAAAAAGAATGATAATATAAATGGACGGTTGGAAACGAAATAAAAACCCAGCTCATCAGACGGTAACATCTCTTTGATAAACTTCGGGATGCTGTTTTTACGCAGCTTGAGGCCTACAGTGAACACTTGTTGACTGATGGAAGCAGTGTGTGTGGCTCAAAGGGCCTTCCATACATGTTAGGACTGCGCACACAGTCTTGCAGTGTGAGGGTCGGTGTTAGAGTCGGTGCAGGTGACTCACATTTTAGCAGTAATTTTTCAGCTGAGAGGGAAAAACGATCCCCAGCACCGGGACCCCCCTTCACCGGGACCCCCACCACGGGACCCCCACCACCGGGACCCCCTTCACCGGGACCCCCACCACCGGGACCCCACCACCGGGACCCCCACCACCGGGACCCCCACGGGACCCCCACCACCGGGACCCCATCACCGGGACCCCCACCACCGGGACCCCCACCACGGGACCCCCACCACCGGGACCCCCTGCACCGGGACCCCCCACCGGGACCCCCCACCGGGACCCCCACCACCGGGGACCCCCCCCAGCCGGGACCCTAACCCGGTCCTTTGAGAGGGAGAGTCTGCTCAGGGGCTAGAGCCGGTGTTTTGAGAGGGAGAGTCAACATTACGAGGGAGAGGCTGTGGAGTTCTACACATTTACGAATGGTGGGGTTTTTTAGGAGAGAGAGAGTCTGCTGTGGAGTGAGAGCCGGTGCTGGGCCCTCTCTCTCACAGTTCGGCAGACAGAAGGCGGATCCTAAGTCAGACTCTACCGAAGAAAAGCATAAAAGAGAGTGGAGTGCATTTGGAAGAAGCACTTCACAGGATCCAGACAACACCGAAGAAGACTGGAGATGGCAGCTCAGATGGCAGCTCATACTTTGCGCACGTTCTTACTTATTTCCACCTTCCTCTCGTAGGAGGCCTAGCTGTCGATACGATATTAGGAGACCGAGTTCAGTTTCCAGAGACTGAACAGTGCAGGGAGAGAGGAGCGACACTTCAGCACACTTTGACAGGTGGAAGCAGTCAGACTGTGGCTCGTCTGGAGGATGTCTGGAAGCCGGCAGCAGGTTACAAAGACCGGATGAGTCCAAACGAGTCCGTGGTCTTAAACAGGAGCAACATCAACGACCAGGGACTGTACGGGCTAACCTGCGGCTCAGAGGAGAAACTATCCATCTGAATGTCATCACATCCTCGGAGAAATCAGTGCCTGAGGGACAGGCTGCTGGTTTTACCTTCCACTACTTTACTGCAGGAGAACTCGGGAAGTACAGAGTGAGAGAAACACACAGCTTGTGTTTGAGCTGGACCTCTCCTCCGGAAGCACCTCACAGGGCTCAGGGTTTGAGAACAGAACATCTGTAGCCCCTCACTGGAGGACAGATGGAGACCTGACTCTGACCCTGCAGGGGGTGAAGCCCGAGGACCGGGAGATTACTTTCTCTACGTCCTCAAGGACAGAAAGAGGGGACATCTGCAGGCTGTGAGGATGAGGGTCAGCCCTGCTGAATACACCAGAGGAGAGGAACCCGGAACAGATCACCTGCACCCCCCAGCCACCATGCGTGAGTACAACACTACAAATATTGATTATAAAATGCAGCTTATGGAAACCTCTTAGATATTATCGGACTTTAGGGTTTTGTTTAAGGTGTCATCATTTAGTTTCACATCATACTAAGTTCCTCTTGTTCTGTTTCCCCTGGAGCAGAAGAAGACCCGTGGATCCCCATCGCCATCATCGCTGCTCTGGTTCTGGTTGCACTTGGTGTTGTGTGTAGGCAGAGGATCTGCAGATCAAATGTCTCATCCGGTGGAGGAAGATCTCCGACAGAAGAGGAGAGTCAACCCATCACAGACCCTCGTGTTCCAGAAGAGAATGGACACGCTTCATTAGCTTAATATTTATTTATAATGTCTTTTATTTTCACTGCACTTTCCCTTCGATGTCACACTTTTCCCCTCTCTCTGGGAAAATAAGGGATTTCTGAATCTGATCTTTTGCTTTGCCAATAAAATAATAAAATGTATTTGTGTTGTGTTTGTGTGCTGGACTGGAGGTGAATATATTCTCTCCAAAACATTTTGAAATAACCCATATATTTTAAATTGAAAACCTGCATCTTGAAATAAATGCACATAAAATATTTCAAAAAGAATGATAATATAAATGGACGGTTGGAAACGAAATAAAAACCCAGCTCATCAGACGGTAACATCTCTTTGATAAACTGCGGGATGCTGTTTTTACGCAGGGTTGAGGGCCTGCAGTGAGCACTTGTTGACTGATGGAAGCAGTGTGTGTGGCTCAAAGGGCCTTCCATAAATGTTAGGACTGCGCACACAGTCTTGCAGTGTGAGGGTCGGTGTTAGAGTCGGTGCAGGTGACTCACATTTTACGCAGTAATTGTTCAGCTGAGTTTGAAAAAATGACGAAACAAACGAGCTCTCAAAAGAGAGGGAGAGATATCACAGCGCGAGCTGCTGCTGTGGGGAGGGTGACGTCGTCGAGTCGGCGCGCGCCTGACTTTACTCACAGGATTGTTTGAGCTGTGAGAGAGACGGACTTTACTCACAGGATTGTTTGAGCTGTGAGAGAGACGGACTTTACTCACAGGATTGTTTGAGCTGAGAGAGACGGACGCATCCTCGAGCTCCCATACGAGGGGGGGGATCACCGCGAGGGCCGGTGGAGGTTCGCGAGCTCCGGAACGAGAGAGAGGCGAAAGCAGCCAAAGACAGACTCTGACACGAGCTCCCGAGAGAGTGTATTAGTTTATTATTATTTAAACCCAATATAATAAATAAAACAATAATTTAGAAAGGTGCCTTTTCTGACAAATAGAAAAGGCCATGGCTATTTTTTTTTTATAAACCAGATGAAAACATTGAGACAAAATCTCATTTGCAATGCTGACCTGGCCAAGAAGGCAGCAACGTTACACGTTCTTACACATAACACCACTAGGTTTTGAGACAATCTCAAGCTTGCGAGCTTGTCCCAAAACCTAGTGAGGACTCCCCTAGACTCCCGAAACGTAGTTTTTTGTATTTATTTGTAGTGCTCGCGAGCCTAATTTATTTATATATACTCTTTGTTTCACTCTTTGACTATAAACAGCGATTGGAATCCTACAGAAATCACAGTTTTGTCATTTTGCAGACACCTCGTGCCTAAAAAGAGGCCATGTGTGGATCATGACGCAGTCGATTTACACTGAGGTGCACAATGGGCAGGATTTAATACCTTTATTTATTATTTGTTAGAAGAACATTTCCCATGGTCAGCACGCCAACCCAAATCTAATAATGTTTAAAGGCAAAATATGAATGCGGGAAAATCTTAAAACAGGTTTAAATATCCTAATTCTGGGAATTGAAAAGAAAAATTGTTTAAAGGCCAAAGAGTAATATTCTCTTATTTTCTGTTTTTTAAAATTATTTATGCTTTTTAATGACGGTCTTTAAATGCCATTTTTTTAATGTATTTCAACTGCACTGTTTCTTAATTATCTTAATGTCTTTAATTTTTGGAAAGCAAGGCAAGGCAAGTTACCAACACGTAAGAAACTTAATTATTTCCTTGAATTGTAGTGACCACTATTTAACTAGGGTACATAATTCACACATGGAACTACAGGTTGGGGTATTGTTTCCGCCCGGACACATATGTTGACGGTACCTCCGGGGTACCTACTGTGTGTCCTCCTCTTTCTCTTTCTCTTCTGTTCTCGTGCTGCGACACGACAGCATGTACATTTCTGCTGCTCAGTAAAGTTCAGATTTGCACCTGCGATGCACCGCCTCCGACTCCCTTCTCTCGGCACTACAGAATCAACAAATCAAAAGGCTATAACAGCAGTTCATTACAACATTAGACACAATGAATATAATGATTGTTTGCGTATACTGCTTAGAAAACCAAGGTGGTGCAGTGCAAGTGAAATGTTTTGTAATGCACGAGTCAACACGTTGCTCTCTTGAGAAATCTGATGTAGAAATTCATCTGTCGATTGAATGTTTCTCATAACTCTGTCATTATGCTGCTTTCAAATCCGTGTCTCAGTGCTATACGATACCAGTCACCTCTGTGGAAACATTGGTAGAACTGCCTTTTTACATTTATATTTGAGTGTTGTATGTCTTTTAATAATGGACCAAGAGTCTCTTTAAATAAAAGCTGATGATGAATACAGGCAGGGGTGAGTCTACCTGATAGTACATATTTCTAATGACGGAACAAAGCCAAAGTAAACAACCACATATGAGACTACACACTGCGAAAGTATTCATGATGTAATCTGTTTGTCATCATGCAGCCACGGCGGGCATAAAAGAGAATTTCTTACCATGGGAGGAAGGTCGTTTTACATCAAGCTGCATGCATGATGTATGGAGGTGATTTAATGTGCCAAAGACAGCAGAGTTAAAGTTCATTTAGGGCCATTGCTCGGGCCTTTTAACCCCAGAAACAGTCTCTCCACTGGGTCCACTCTGCAGGAAGTAGGCCTAAATGGAAGCTTATCCGTGATTAAACTTCACTTGCATTTCTCCCGTAGTTCCATCATATGTTTAATTACACCGGTTTATTGCCGATCTTCGACGGCTGCAAACATTTCGCAGCAGCGAGCAAACAAACATTTTCAACTTTAAAAAAACACACAAAAGTCAAAGTTCAACCCCGCCCACACTGATCTGATATTCCAGGCTTTTCATTGGCCAGGATTTACACCAATACAAATACATATCCTGGTTGGATCTGGGCCTATCCGGGCCTTCCCTTTGCTGCGCCTTCAAATTCAATGGTGAGTCGGTCCTTCTTGCAGTAACAGATGTTACAACTGAATCTGTTGTGGGTAACATTTCCACATTAAACATGTCAAACAATAGAGTGGCGAAGTCCCTCCCACTTACTTCCGGGGTATGGGACCTTATTTCGGAAAAATTATGCATTGAAGTCAATGGGGAGAGAAAACTTATCTTTCGATCCCGTTTGAATTGTGCCATGAATTACACATATGATGTTTGTCAATCTTAAAAAATCATTTCCATGTCAAAAAAGTCACAGTTTGTCTTAAAACTGTTGAAATATAAGACTTTGAAAAATACGAAACTAGAAAGACTACAAATCCCAGAGTCGCGTAAGTGATGTCACAATTGAGACACTACGATACACGTATAATACCGTATATATACGATCAGCGCCATATAGATAGAATCTATCTATATGGCGCTGGCTAAGATAAGATAACTTTCACAAGATGCCTGTGTGCTTAGTACCAGGTTGTTATTATACCAGCAATGGGTCTTGCTTGTTCTTTCGCTTCCCGTCTGATGAAAGAGGATGTGTAGATCAAGTTAGCTACCTAGCTAGTAGCTAGCACGTTAGTTAGCATTACAGCCTTGTCATTTGTATTAGCCTTAACATGAAGTAACATGAAGTAACCCAAAATGTTAACAGTAAGAGTAGTAGTCATATTTCGTGAACCCTTTGAATAGTACTGTCACCGGTTGATCATTCTATAATACACAATTTAAGCCCGGGGGAGAAATGCTAACGCTAACGCTAGCGATCTTCTCTACTTCATGCTATCTGCACAAATGGTTGACATTCAGAGAGAATCGAAGGCAGCAGGCAGGCAGCTTTGCATGACATTCTTCAGGACGTGTTTCATTGTGGTGATAGTGTGAGGGTAGCCAATCGGTTTGTTGACAGTAGTGACGGCCATCTTGGTGACGTGTGTTGTTCTGTGAGACCAGAGATGGAGTTCATTGAGCGGTTCACACAAACAAATGTGTTACTTCACAGTTTTACGACACATTTTATTTTTTTTGACTTGCAAAATTATCTTTTAAATTGACAAACATCATATGTGTAATTCGTGGCACAATTCAAACGGGATCGAAAGATAAT
This sequence comes from Trematomus loennbergii, assembly GCA_012861695.1. Classification (NCBI taxonomy): domain Eukaryota; kingdom Metazoa; phylum Chordata; class Actinopteri; order Perciformes; family Nototheniidae; genus Trematomus; species Trematomus loennbergii. The sequence continues at coordinate 297,424 of JAAOOA010000305.1, read as the reverse complement.
CTTTCTCTCTCCATTGACTTCAATACATAATTTTTCCGAAATAAGGTCCCATGGGGCTCAACTGGAAGGGGAGGGACTTCGCCACTCTATGACTGGACCTATAGGCCTAAAACCTGCGTTAGTGTTGTGTGCCAGAAGGGGCATATCAGTACATTCTTTGTACTGTTTTGTTTCTGATGTTATGTAAAGCGTCTTTGAGCACCAGGAAAAGCGCTATAAAACGTACATTTATTATTATTATTATTATTATTATTATTATGGTGCAGGCATTAAAGTCCTGACTGCTCTGGGGACTTCCTATAGCCATTATAGGAAGTCCTTTTTTTGTTTTCTTTCTAACATTTTTTAAATGTTGGTGAACATTTTGTTGTTTGTTAGATTCTGCACAAATAAATATACCTGCTGTAAGTTATATGTGGTTTGTTCAAATAATTGGTTAATAAAAACTCAATCCAAATGAATAAATTCCACACATTTACTTATTATAATTATGTTTTATAAACTCAATTTATTCAGGACTTTCTAATCAAATTGTTGTGATTCAAATCTATTTAATTATATTAATTGTCACTTTGTTGCCACCATTTTTTAAAGTAACTATTGGTCACAGTTTTTACAGTGCAGTAGCTGTTTTAAAATGTATTAAATTGTCTTATTGTGCCCCCTGGTGCCCACATTTGAAATACTGCCGGTATAGTCTTCTTTCAAGGTTCAAGGATTCAAGGTTCTTTATTGTCAAACTGACATAGCTACAGAGTAATTATGTCGTTGAAAATCTTATGTCACAGGCTTCTCCAACAATAAAAAAAGTCCATATTTACTAATAACAAAAAAGAAAATGTATTGGCATGAACTTAGCAACCTGGTCGTATAAAAAATATATAAAAGTTAGCTCCACATTTACCTGCATCACATTAAAATGTTGTAAGTATATTAGGATATAATTTGCCTGATATTATAAAAAAATGCACAATAAGTACTTTTATTTTTGGAAATTTAAATGTACTTTAGACTAAAGTAAAATCCCGAATGCATCTTTTTTTCCTTTCCTGCAGTTTGGTACGACTCATTTTACTTGAAGTACTTTCTCCATCACTGACCTCTTATTTTGATGTCTTCCTATACTGAAGAAAAACAACAAGAAACCCTGCTCTGCTCTCATTCAAGCAGCTGCATGGAATCATCTTCAGGTAGATTTGCCAGAGGAGAGAAGCGGTTAACGGACAGTAATGGGTAGGAGAAGGTGTTTCTACGTTGAGGTTTGGCACCGTTTGAATGTGATCCAGACTCGGACATGCTCAACGAACGCTGAACCTGCGAGGAAGAGGAGGCTGAAGGAGAACTGGGGACACTTCAAAAGGTTGTGAATCGCCTCAAAAACGGGTCGGTGCCAGTATGCAGGGACCAGCGGTCGAGGCTGGCCCGTGGAGATGTCACACCACAGCTTTGCGCCCGAGTCACCGACCGTGACCTCCTCCAGGCGTAATCCTGTGTCCGAGGCCATGAGGGTCTGGACCCCGTGGTCAGAGGCCTGGTCCGTGCCCATGCGGAGGTAATCGAGGCCCAGCTGTACAGCTCTGATGACCGCTCTGGAGAGGCAGTCCGCGACCACGTTAGCCTTACCAGCGATGTGTTGGATGTCCGTGGTGTATGTATGAGAGCTGGCGTTGCTGGTGGGCGGACCACGGCTCGGCCACCTTGGACATGCAGAATGTGAGTGGCATGTGGTCCACGAACACCGTAAACTCACGGCCTTCCAGCAGGAAACGGAAGTGGCGAATCGCCAACCAGAGGCCAAGGAGTTCCCTGTCGAACGCACTGTACTTGCGCTCCCTGGGGGTTAACTGGCGACTGAAAAAGGCGAGCGGTTGCCAGGCGCCGTCGACCCATTGTTCATGCACCGCGCCTACAGATTAGTCAGACACGTCGGTGGTGATAGTGATGGGGGCCTTGTGTGACGGGTGAGCCAACATGGCGACTTCGCTGAGGGCGGCTTTGGTGGCATCAAAGGCAGTCTCCCTTTCAGCCGTCCAGTCTATGGCCCGAACAGCCCGAACGGCGTAACCACCGCAGTTTTGGGGACGTCTGAGGGGTGCACCGGAACCTGGTGGTAGCCCCGCACAGATCCACTTTGGAGAAGACCAGCTTGCCCGCCAGGTGTGCAGAGAAGTCCTGGATTTGAGGACTGGGTAGCGGTCTGGCGTAGTGGCGTCGTTAAGGCGGCGGTAGTCACCACACGGTCGCCAGCCGCCGGCTGGTTTGGGGACCATGTGGAGCGGTGAGGCCCAAGTTGGGCTGTCTGAGCGGCGGATGATGCCAAGACGCTCCATGTTGTCGAACTCCGACTTGGCGACTGCCAGCATGTCAGGGTTGAGCCATTGGGCTCTAGCGTAGACTGGGGGGCCTTTAGTGTCAATGTGGTGCTCGACCCTGTGTTTGGTAGTGGCGGCGAAAAGGTGGGCTGCGTCAAGTCGGGAAACTCACTGAGAAGGTGTTGATACTTGTCACCCTGTGAGAGTGAGCTGGAGAGCCCACTGAATGATGCCTCGCCGCAGACACATGCGAACGAGGCAAACGTCACTGCGTCCACAAGGCGGATTTTCTTGACGTCTACCAGTAGTCCGTGAGCGCACAGGAAGTCTGCGCCGAGGAGGGGGAAGGAGATGTCGGCCGTGATGAAATCCCACGTAAACCGCTGGCCCTCGAAACACCGGTCCACTGCCTTTGTGCCATAGGTGCGAATAGGGGAGTCGTTAGCGGACGTTAAAGGTGGGCCGTGGCCCCCACCAGCGGCTTCTTCTTAAACCAGCTATCCCGACCAGCTAATGGTGACCAGCTAGACCACTGTGACCAAACTAGCTATCCTGACCAGCTAGACCACTGTGACCACCAGCTTTTACCAGCTAAACCAGCTATCCCGACCAGCTAATGGTGACCAGCTAGAGCAGTGGTTCCCAAACTTTTGGGCCCAAGGCACACCAAAGGACAAGTAAAAATCTCAAGACACACCTATTGTGCAAAATAGCCTGTAAAAACACGTGTTATCACTCATATCATGTAAAATATGCTAGGCTTCATCAAAGCAGCAACACACTCATTTAAACCAGACAGGTCACACAATAAAAATGAGGCAAAGGAAACTCAGCAGAAATTCAGCACAGAGAACTGTCAATGCAAGGAAGCTGCACTGTCCATGGTCCTGAACTACAAATTATAAATATAACATTTCAGCAATCAGCATAGAAACATGTGCTATTGTAAATATTTTTGCCGACTTACAAATTAGTGAGATACATGTGCCTGTCGGGGCGCGCAGATTTTTTTAATCCTTGGTGGCACTGAGGAGAGGGCCACTCGCAAGTCTGTTCAACAGAGAGCCGTGACCTCCTGTTGTTCTTCATGTAAACCAGAGTAGAGAACGCCAACTCACACAGGTAGGTAGTGGGAAAAAGAAGAAGTTGCTCAATCGCGTGGTGGGAGATGCTTGGGTACTCCGATGCAGAAGCCAATCAAAACTGATCCAGTGGGAGCTCACTAAATTTGAGTTTCAGTGTGCGGTCCACACGGAGCTCTGCGAACTCCTCTCTCTCTTTCATAGTGAGCTTTTCTGATGAGAGTTCCGGGTGGAATGGGTCTCGGATCCAGTCATAGTCCTCGATGTCAGCCACACGTGGAAAATAGCGGTCAACCTCTCTTTTAAGGTCTGAAGGTGTTCGGCATATACAGCGCGCTCCCGTGTTTCTTTGTTTTAATGTTGTCCTTCAGCCTTCGGTGTGTCACGGTCGTATAATTCCCACCTGCACTGCGTTACCTGCGAAATATGGGGTTCCGTGAGGATTTTTATTAAAATAATTGTTTTTAGGTATGGAGTTTGCCTCTGTATTATGAAATGAGTGCATACAAAGTACTGATATAGTAAATTAAAAAATAATAATTTTTGTGTAGTTGTATATTGCAATAATAACGTATGGTTGTCACAAAATCCCACGGCACACCCGGACTTGCCTCACGGCACACAGTTTGGGAACCACTGAGCTAGACCACTGTGACCAAACCAGCTATCCTGACCAGCTAAAGTGTCCAAAACCCCTCTAAACCAGCAACTAATCCAGCCTAATATTGTCAGCCTGACCAGCCAGACCATCCTTGTTGGTCTAAGCTGTTTTTTTCAGCAGGGTACGTAGCCTCGATTAAAGCAAACAGAAGAAGACGACATACAAACCACCGCAGCCCGGACTTGTACCGGAGCAGCGGGAGTGATGAGGTATCTAGAGATCTGAGTCCAGCGGGCTGCTTGTGTTTCTGTTCATCAGGACATCATATGACCAGTCTCCTGGTCCGGATGTGCGTCCTCTCCCCTCCATTTTATGTATGGTGGTTTAATAATAACGATTGGCTATGTTGTAGGCCAGGGGTACTCAAATACAAATCTTAAAGGTCCAAAAAAATGTTTCAATAAGACAAAGGTCCATTTATTACGGTCATTCAAACTTTTAAACAATTGCAACAAGATTCTTAACACGAGGTTGCAAAAACAAAAATAATCTGTATGCAGCAGTTTTCATTGTTATTGTGTCTGTGCTTGATCCCTCAGAGTCGCAGTGTAAGAGCTGCACAGTTATGAATAAAGGCAGCTGCACCCTCTTTCATTCAGCATTCCCATTATTGCTTTATAAATGTCTTGCCCCCTTGTGTGTCCACTGAGGTTCGTCAGGCCCAACACATCTTCAACAAACCCCCTTTGCCTCATCATAAAAACTCACAAACACCAGCAACTGAGCATTGTCAGTGGTGTCAGTGGACTCATCCACAGCTAAGGAAATGCACTGTGCATTTTTTATTCCATCACAAAGCTGATTAATCAAATCACCAGCCAGTATTTATGTTCTTCTGGTTGCTGTGGAATCTGAGAGGGGGCTTTGCTTGATTTGACCTGTTATTTCCTCTTTTTGTTTGCCTTCAAACATGGTCTCCATCACTTCAGTCACGCATTCTTTTTATACTTCAGTTATTATCCAGTGGAATGCCCTTACCTACTGGCCTAGTTCAATCAAAGTGGTTACTTTCTGTTGGCTGGGCAGTAGTTTTACACACCGTCTTATTTCACTTTCTCAGGACTTAAAACTGTTTTTGGGGCAGACCCCCACGAAGAAAAACATATATTTACACACGTAAGGTCATCATCTTAACAGTGTTGTATGCTCATCCGTGTGCAGAGCATCAAGTTGACATGTCTATTACAGCTGAATGCTGCGATTACCATTTTGTTCAGCAAAACGCCTCAAACTTATTAAGATCAACAGCTTTAGTGCGTTTTGATCAGTTTTGATTCAATGCTGAGTACAGCCAAATTTGACAGTCTCTTCTCTGTCATTGTAGACCGCAAATACCTCATTCCTTCAGTACTTGGGTCAATCATATTCCACGCTCGCGCCAGGGCCGGGAGGGGTTACAAGACGTGCATCTTGTGCTGCATTCACTTGCACTCGGACATTAGAGACTTTCTCTCATATATGTCAGATGAGCCACAACTTTTCTTTCAAAACAAAGCTGCCAACTGGGGTGGCAGCTGGGGTGGCAAGGCCTATTTTTAGGGTGGCAGTTGCCACACCATGCCACCCCGGTAGGTGAAACTAGGCTACTAGCTACAGTACAGATGCAACTAGATGAGCTGTTAACTCGCGCTCTGACTTTTTATTTTTAAACTCTCGCTCTGACTCTGAAGAGACGACACACGCATTTTTCCCACCCGCATTCTGCGAAGACCCGCCCTACTGTGCCTCTGATTCGCAGACTGTTGGTGGGGGAAAAAACGCTGACGGGATGCTGAATGTGATTGGACCAAAGCGTTGACAGACACACACAGACAGTGGAACAGTCGGAGATGCAGAGCGCTGTTTGCAGTGGACATAGCGGAGAATTTTGACTTGTTGCGTTGTGGCGATGTCTCGCAGATAACACAGATAATACAGATAATACAAATAATACATATGAAAAGTATAATTTGCTCAGAGTCCAGAGACAGTTGTGGTTCGGTCCGGATCCGGACCGGAGTCCGGACTTTGAGGATGCCTGTTGTAGGCTATATATCTGTCTCTGTGGTTATTTGACTTTTTTAAAAATTTGTTTCAGTGTATTTTTAAGTACTCAATAATATGTCCTTTAAAGGGCCCATGTCATGGCCATTTCCACTGATCATAATTACATTGTTGAGGTATACTAAAATAGATTTATACTGTGCAATTTTCCAAACTCACATTGGTTTCGCATACAGCATCTCTGTCAAGCATGTGTATTCAGCAGTATTCACTTTCTCCACTAAACGACTCGTTGGAGCTCTTGCCCCCCCCTCCCTGTGAGCCTAGTGTGCTCCGATTGGTCAGCTCGGCCACTCTGTTCTGATTAGTCAACCACCAGAGAGGCTCCGCCCGCTTTTTCGGGGAACATCAGTTATCATGGCGTCGGTACAGCTGATATTTTATACTAACTAACCGAACTGAACCTACAACTGTTGTTATAGAAGAGTGTGACGGCCCCAGGGCCTTTGTGCAGGTGTGTTGCAGGGCTTACGGTGGGGTGGAGCTGAAGAGGGTAATCAGCGCGATCACGGACACCTCCGTAGCCGGTGCTATTAATCCCAGCGGCCCGGAGTCTCTCTCCAAAGCGGCTGCAGAAGGACGAACTGAGCGACCCTCTCCCCTCGACCACCTATCTCTGCATTTACCACAATAAATGTGCCGTGGTTTTGTAAACTCGTGTATGTCTCCTTGCCTTTCCGTTGTGGCCTACGAGCCGGTCATAACAAAGAGTAAGTTATTTTTACCTGTAATAAACTACTACTGTTTGATGAGAAATCAAATCATGGTTTGCTATATATGAATTCAGGGAAGAAAGGATAGGCCTACTAAGTATTTCCATTAAACTTTATTTTTAGAAATGTACAAAATGAACATAAATATACATATATACACGGTATATCATCCATTCCTCCTCGCATCTTGCCTGCGCACAGCCGGTGCGGTGCCTTTTAGCACGAGGCCTCAGTAGTAGTAGAAGTCCCGTCCCCGTCATGGATTGTCCGCCAGGATCTGGCTGGACGAAATCAAATGCAAATCACAAAATATTAGAGAAACTTAGTTGTTTTAGATTCGTTAGTAGTAGTTGTGTAATGAACAGCTTGCCTGCTAATATGCTAACCTAGCTTTGTTTACCTTGGTAGCTAACACGATATGAACGTTAGCTTGGAGGAAAGGCAACTATAATGCAGTGTAATAAAACTACTATGAACAAAAGCTAGTGGTTCATATTAGGCTAGCAATAACGTGTTTATAATTGCAATCGTATACGGGTATTCTGCTACCATACAATGTAACTTGCATGAATACATTGTTTTGCGCTAGCATACAGCTAGCCTCGTTAGCTACATGCAGTATATGTACTGTCACAATGTACGGTAAATCACCCGGAGTATACTGTATGAGTATTCCGTGTGTGACTGCAGACATTCTCCTGCCATGACAAACATGTAAGGCCATCTGCTGACATTGTAGTTGATATATTTAAACGCTAGCAACGTAGCATCACAAAAATGTTTTTCCGACCAAACCTAGCTCTAGCTCCGTGTGTTAGATCGGTTGCATACACGCTACGCCAGCTATAATGTAATTACGTTTCGCGACTGACCGCACGGCAAATCACCCGGAGTATACTGTCAATAGGTATTTTGTGTGTGAATGCAGACATTCTCCTGCTATGAGATACATGTATGCAAGGCCATCTGCTGATATTAGAGTTGATATATGGAAACTCTAGCAACTTAGTTAGCACAGTTAGCACTGTGTCAATGGCTTAGCAGTCCAACACAGTTTACACATTTAAACAGTCTTGTTTGATAAATACACAAATAACAATGCAAACTTACAGGTTGTGTACCCGGATCTTCCCCTGCTCCAAACGGTCCAAACAAGCTGTGCATATCCGGCCTCAAACTGGGCAATGTTTTGGAAGCTTTCGTCTGTGAAATGCCGGTTCTTCGAACCTCTGGAGGAGGAACACGCCGCTGCTGGTGTGGCCATAGCTCTTCGGGATTGGTCCATTTCGTTCCGGGTACCGCATGACATCAGGCGGTACCCGGAAGAATCAAATGGGCAGTGACGTATCTCCAACGAGGCGTTTTGGGGAGGTATTTTCTGTGTTAGAGTTTTACTCGCTACAGGGTGTACTTTGAGGGTTTTGACTCTGCACACCGTTTACATGCATAAAAACCTTCATAACACACAAGGGGACGGGTAATAACCGGAAAAGCATGACATGGGAGCTTTAATACTCTGTTACATAAGTAAAAGTATAACTATTAAAATATACTAAAAGTACTTGTTATGCATTATTTCATTTAGTTTTTTATACATGAGCATTTTAGTATAGTAGTTTGTCAATGTTGACAAATGTAGGTACAGACGTAGCCTACAGTACAGCATTATACTATCTGTTTTATATTTACAAATGACTATGAGTGCTAAAATGTATGTAGTGGAGTAAAAAGTACAATATTTGCCTCTGAAATGTAGTGAAGTAGAAGTCAAATTTAGCATTAAATGGACATTTAAAAAGTAAAAACGTGTCAAAAAAGTACAATACTTGAGCAAATGTTAGTTACTTCTTATTACTGATGTCATGTGACCCAATGACTCAAAATCAATGCAGAGTTGTATACATTTTGTCATATGTACTTCACCAGCTCTGCTTTTATCATTTTAAATTTATTTCTAGGAGAAGCCTTGGGGGACATTGTGTCGCTGAAGATCCAAGCCATTGCTGGAGAAACGGTGATTCTGCCCTGCAACTTCAGTGTAAAGGTTGACGCTGTCATCCCATCAGTGGAGTGGTCCAAGGAGCATGAGCATCGGTACCCCACCATCGCCTTCCTGTATCGAGATGGCTGTGAGACCTTTGAGGAGAAGGATCAGACCTTCCAATACAGGACAAACCTCTTCCTGAAGGAACTGGAGAGAGGAAACGCATCGCTGAGGCTTTCCAACGTGCAGCTGTCGGATGCAGGAAAATACAAATGCAAGACGATGATTAAGGGTCGACCCCGGGAAGTGGGTTCCATAGAGCTGTCTGTGGGTGAGTCCAGACATTTTATATCAAAAAAGGTGTATATCTGATGTTCTTTGGTAGAAGGGTGAGGTTTCTGAAACCCCTAACCCAACCCCAAAAGTACCATATGACGTCCTATTGGGTCTCAAACCCAATTCTCTCATTTTTCGACGGGAGTTTAATATGTCGATCAGGAGAAAAAGAGAGAGAATCTTATTTGCTGAAACTTTCTGAGCCTCTTAACATACTGGGGACACATTCATGTATAAAAGACATTCAATTTGCATATTAGGTGACCTTTAAGCACAATTTTGAGGTACTTTTACTTGTATTCCTACACTCTGGTATTTCTACTTTTACTCGTGTACAAGATCTTAGTACTTCTTCCGCTCTGCTCACAGGCCTAATTGTTTATACAGAACAGAACATGTGCAGGTGCTGTAGACATATATGCTTTCAAGGGTTTATCTTTTAAAGCGGTGAAATACAAAGAGCTCTAACTGTTGACTTAAGGCTTCGTTAGCATTGCATGGATTTATTTGGCAAAGGCTTGAATGTAACATTGGCTCAGTGTTGGAAGAAGATACTTTACTTAAGCAAAAGTACAAATGCTAGTCTTAAAACACGCTTCAAGTAAAATCCCTGATTACAAAATGAAGTGTCATCTTGTAAACTCTTGTTTCTTTAGGTGCAGTTTCTGAGCCGAAGCTCTCAGTAGTTTCAGCTGAGGACGGGAAAGTGACTCTGCAGTGTGAGGCCGACTGCTGGTTCCCAAGCCTGAGATCACATTTCCTGACGCTCATGGAAATATCATCAGTGATGAAAACACAAAGACTCCTATCGTCTTCAAGACGGGTTGTTTCAACATCAAAGAGAACGTGACGGTGCAGGCTGGCAACAGGTTACATTTCAGCTATTTTATATCATATGTTTATAAAGTGGGATAGGAATGAGTCCTTAACCCAGAAATTAGTTCGACCACTTCCAGTTTCCAAGTCAAGGTTGACAGTGAAGTCATGTGACCGAGCGTGTGTAGTTCGTTTATAGCCCAACATTAGCCGCCTTTAGCTTAGCGGTGGTGACGTGAAGTCATGTGACCGTGCTGTAGTTCCTTTATAGCCCAACATTAGCCCCTTTAGCTTAGCGGTGGTGACGTGAAGTCGTGTGACCGTGCTGTAGTTCCTTTATAGCCTAACATTAGCCTCCTTTAGCTTAGCGGTGGTGAGGTGAAGTCATGTGACCGTGCTGTAGTTCCTTTATAGCCCAACATTAGCCGCCTTTAGCTTAGCGGTGGTGACGTGAAGTCGTGTGACCGTGCTGTAGTTCCTTTATAGCCTAACATTAGCCTCCTTTAGCTTAGCGGTGGTGGCGTGAAGTCATGTGGCCGTGCTGTAGTTCCTTTATAGCCTAACGTAAGCTTTTTACTTCCAGCTGTTGTATTTACACTTCAAAAATCTTGAAAACTGAATTTTCTCCATAATTCCAAAATCCAATGGAGATCCCATTGTGATGCTATATTTCGGGTCAGACTGAAAGTGGTTTCAAAGTCAGAAAGAGTGTGACAGCGGCTAACAGGTTCATTTCAGTTTAATACACATTATTTTATAAAAGATGACCAAACCTAAAGAGCAGCAGTCAAACTTTAAATGCACCAAATATATGGTTAGATAGATGTACTTCTCCCCATCGCTCGACACTTATCTGTAGGTTTTCCAGCACAACACTCTACATGTTTCATTGAAAACAAACTAAACCAAACTATTTTCATTACAGGGTCACCTGCAGAGTTCACCAGGATGAAATAAACCAGACGAGAGACACAGAGATTTACATACGAGGTAAGATTGAGCTTTAACAATGCAACTCCCATATCATATTTATGCTTTTACACACACTGTTTCTATAAAATAGGGCAATAATCAAAATAATATTGTAGCGACCCTGTATAGGGTGCTGTGTGGGTCACTCAAGCATCCCCCGTCTCTCTGCCAATCACAGAGCTGCGCAGTAATGCTGGTCGGTCTGCGGGCCTGTGGTTGGAGGAGCAGAGGGGAGGGCTGCACAGTGTGTGACGTTGACCCTGGTGTGTGTGTGTGTGTGTGTGTGTGTGTGTGTTCCTGAGTGAAGTACTGGAGTGACGTTGAACCTGCAACCTGTAACCTTTAACCTATGAACCTGTATTTGTATGCTACCAAAGGAGCTATTAAACCTAAGAACTTGAAGCCTGTTTCTTACTCCTATTACGGAACGTTTCAATATGTTCTGTATCTTTTGGGTTTGGATTTTTTGGGGGGATTATCATAATTGCATGGACGATTTTCCAAGTATGATCATTTTTATAAAATGTTGTCTTGCTGTTTCCAGATGGTAATGTCTGTATCGTTACTAGAATTATTCGATCCAAGATCATTTCCTTAAACTTATTTCATGCACATATTTGAGTGTCCAATTCCCCCTAAATCAGATTTTTCGAGGGTTTAAAGTGTCTAATTTGGCATCATATAATATACCTTTTTATTTTCATTTCAGATGAATTCAAGACGTCCTGTACTCCACTCATCATCATTACTGTTATAGTACCTATCATTTTATGTGCAATATTTGCCTTCCTATACCTTACCGGTGTCATCTCTGGTAAGTTGGAAACACTATTTTATTAACAGGAAAACTTTTGATTGTCTGCCTCTGCAAAATCCCAAAGTTCCCCCCATATTGTTTTCTGTTCATATGGTTATTTGTTCCAAGTGGCATTACAGAGGCTTTGAGGACAATATTAAGTAATACAGTTCTCTCCCTTCAGCACTGTTAATACTGCTTGTTGGTCAGATGTGCAGATTTGCATGGATTTCAACGATTCCATTGAAAATGTACCACGTTTTAACTCCTTAAGATTCCCAGATTGCATCTGATTGACAATAAAAGCCTTTCCACCAAATAAAAGTGTTGATCAACAGCTTTTAATGAGAACGAAACACTGGTGTTAAGTTTAATTCAAATGGCAGTAATAGTAGATTAATACAGCATACCAGGAATCGTTTTCATATTGTATTTATTTTCAGTTGGAAACTGTATGTCTGTATTGATATGTTTGAAGGACATTTTGTTGTGCTTTTACACAGTGGGGGACAACAACTGCTTTCTACGTGAGCAACACACCAAGGTGCCACAAACAGAAGAAGATGACAACGGGAAAAAACAGACTGATGAGCTTCAGAGGAAAATCTGTGACCTGGAGTAAACTTAATGACCGAGAAGAGATAATACGCAGTCAAGGAAAAACTGGATGACTTTGGATCCAAGCAGAGTCCTGTGGTTTTTCATGACCAGCCTACGATTGTTAACATTTCTTCCGAGTCTTCCCCGGATGTCTCAAAACCCCTGAAAACTTCAAGCAAGTTTCCCCACGACGACAATCCAACACCAGCAGCTTCAACCAACAACAACCATCAAGGTTCTGTGAGTTTACGCCAGAACAAAGACTCAAAACCAGACGTCCCAACACACATCCCTGCGTTCTCTCCGATCCAAAGGGGCAAACATAGCCACAGCAGTCCTGCTCTTTTGACCAACAATGATGAAGTGTCCCCCAGTTCTCCTTCAGCCTCCTCTTCCTCGCTGGTTCAGCGCTCGAGGTGCATGTCCGAGTCTGGATCACGTTCAAACGGTGCCAAACCTCAACGTAGAAACACCTCCTCCTATCCATTTCCGATCGTTAACCGCTTTCTCCTCTGGCAAATCTACCTGAAGATGATTCCATGCAGCTGCTTGAATGAGAGCAGAGCAGGGTTTCTTTGTTGTTTTTCTTCAGTATAGGAAGACATCAAAACAAGAGGTCAGTGATGGAGAAAGTACTTAAGTAAAATTAGTGCAGAAAAGTGCAGAAAAGGTAAAGACCTGCATTCATGATTTCACTCTAGTCAAAGTATTTTTAAAATACCAAAAATATTTTGTTTTAATAATATCGGCTAAATGATATCACAAATATACTTCTAACATTGTAATGTGGTGCAGGTAAGTGTGGAGCTAACTTTTGTATATTTTGTATACAACCAGGTGGCTTAGTTCATGCCGATACATCAAATTGTTTTATTTAGTAAATATTTACTATATCATTTTTAAAGTAAAAAAGGAAAGAAAAATGTACAAATTGTAGTAGAATAGAAGTATAATGTTACTTAATTTGGAACTACTTAACCCTTGTGTTGTGTTCGGGTCTCCCGTGACCCGTTTCAAGTTAAAATTATATAATAACTACGCTCTAGTTTTTTTTTATTGGAACGACAGGGGCTATATAAACACTACAGAACTGATTTTGACAATTTTAGCCAAGTCTGAAGGTCTCTAAAAAAAAAAGTGTGTAATTTGGTGTTCGGGTCTGGGTAGACCCAGCAGCATTGTTGTGGGTGACTCGGGGTCAAATTTGGCCCAATCAAGATTCATCTTTGACTTTAGACACCCCAGCCCCACCCCCTTCATCCACTGTACAATATTGTTTCAACATGCACCTGGTCTCCCCTCCCTCTGGCCCCCTCCCCCCACGGGAACTCCACCTTTCACAAAGAATATGTACACTAACACTTGAACCTGAACACACACATGCACGTGTGCAATATGTGGTGTAATGTGTTTTGGGCCATAACATTAAATTACAACAGGATTGTACGGTTATGAATTCATAATAAGTTAGTTATGATGTAGTTATTGACAATATTGGATGATAGTCATTATTTGTGAGTGTTTTGGACTGAGATAAATCATGGGTCAAAATTGACCCGCGAACACCATGAACGGTAACAGCTTTCGAGCACAACACAAGGGTTAATTAAAACACTGTTATTGGTAAATGTGTACTTGGGTAAATGTAGTTAGTTACTTTGTTTGGTGGGTTTTGGCATTACAGATGTTTACAAAGTGCTCTGTTCACAGGAGTCATTTATGGGTTAGGGTTACTTGTTTAATACTCAGGAGTTCCCCCTCAATTACCTCTCTGTGCATTTTATTACAGATAACATCATGTAGTACGTTCAGATAAAGATAATGAGCACCCCCTTGTGGAAGAATCATGATATTGCTTTTTTATTCTGCTTTTTTATTCTGCTTGTTCATTCATTCAGAGGTACATTTATTTGTAGATGTCCTTTCACCTCCACCTGTCTTTGAATGCTGTGAGAAAATGTCTATGTCTCATGAATTGTTCAAATGTATTTACTTTCATTAACCGGTTGTTTGCTTCAGACTTTGTGTGTATTTATTAAACCATCCTGCATCTCTGCTTCCTGCTTATCATCCTCTGTAATGGGTTGAAGTAAACCGTCCTTTTAGCATTGTTAAAAACAAGATGCATTTCCTTTGAAATGCCAATGTTTGTACTTGTGTACCTTCATACACTAAAAAAAAGGGAACTCTGTAAATAGACTTTGGGTAGTGCAATACGTCGGGACAAGACAAATATGTCTCGTTTATTTATTGATAGATCGTGATCATGAATTCAATCTTCTATTCAGACTATTTCATATTTCTGTTTGCTTTACCACATAGCCAAAAGCTGATGAGGGTTGCATAAAGTAGAGGGTTGTAAGCAAATGGCAAGATGTCCCCTGGATAATAAAAACTGAGTGCAAGTACACAATAAAATGATAATTTTCACCAAAATAAGTTCTGTATTTTGATTGTTTTCAGGTATTTAAAACCATGAATCTCCATGTATCTAAGGATGATGTGTTCATGTATGTGCTTAATGCTTAATGTGTTTTGAATCAACTGGAAAACGCAGTCAAAAAGCTTCAAAAACGTTCAAAACACTTTAGGATTTGAGACTTGCCTGTCTTTGACTTGGTACATACGTGCAGAACAATGACTTCCTGCTATAAGCTGATAAAAGACACTAAATAACTTATATGAAAATGACTTTCTAAGCACACACTTCCCTCAAGACTTATTTCAAATTTGGGCACCAGGAGGCACAATAAGACAACACAACATTTTAAAACAGCTATGGCATAAAATGGTTTAATGAATCTTGGGATCCTTGCAACATACAATGCAATATGGTGTATGTAAATGTATATAGCTTCCATTTAAGATGTGTACACTTATGTTAAAATCAGAATCAAGATTTATAGCCAAGTACGTTTTTCCTATAAATTGAATTTTGATGTGTTACTAGAAATAAAATAATAAAAGGTAATGCAAAAGCAAGAAATATAAAAGTAGAAAAATCTATATATTAGGACGTTTATGAAACCTCGTATTGGCAAAAATCTGACGTGTTTTTCAACTTCAACAGAAATTCAACCATCATAGGTTAGTATCTCATGACACCTAGTGGGCACTTTCATCCAAACCATGAGACCAGACTTCAAACTCTCATTTAAAAACCAGAATTGGAAATAATTAAAGCCTATAAAATCTTAAACAAGGCACTCATTAAGGTGTTGGAAAATCAAACTGCATTAACATTTCCCAATATAATGATATTAGGAAAACAACATGCTTACTATATAAAAGTCTAATTTTGAGAAGACAGGTTTAGTTATCGACCACATACACACACACACGCACACACACACACACACACACACACACACACACACACACACACACACACACACACACACACACACACACACACACACACACACTCACACACACACACTCTTGTTCACAGTCAGCTTTCCTTATTCATTCACTCACGCTTAAGCTGTACAAAGAAGAAACTTTTGTGCATAGTTTGCAGACTTAAAACAGGACTGCAAAATAAAAAATCTCCCATCATGCATCTGGGCAGCATCACCTGAGCTGTTGTCAGGTAGATGTTGACACTAATGAGCTCAGCAACAGCAAGCAAATCCATTCTAACACACAGTATTGTTGTGTTTTTACTTTCATTTCTCTTTTCATACATATGCCCCAGTTGACCTTACATGTGACCCGGTGTAATATTTCCCTTTCCATGGGTTTTTCTGAGAAGTATTAAGAGTCCTTATAGAACTGGTCAGCTTGAGGTTTTTGTGAAAGCTGGATTTCACATATTCAGAGTTATATTTGACTCTCGCTAAAGAATAAATAAAATCCTCCCAGCATGATGCATAGTTATTTAACTGCTTTCGGTTTTAGTGAATCAGTGTCTTTAAACTAAATTTGGAGATTCGTTTTTCATCACGTCAAACCCCAATCATGATGAAGCATACTTTATTTGCGATATATGTGCAAACATAAATGCAAAAATACAGTATATACTTATAACTAAGCTGTAATGACCAAAAGGAAAAGAGTAGTCCACAAGTTTGACATGTATTGTAATAACTTAGTACATGTTCTTCAGAACTGTGGACCCTTCCTTCTATATTTCTTTAAAACAAACCTTTTAAAGCTGATTTATCTGTTTTATGATATATCCAGCAATCATGCATATCATGCAAACACCCCAAATGCTTTAATCTCTGTGTTTTTGTCAAGTAGCACGTCTTTGATTATCTTAAAAAGTGCCCTTAATGTCAGTTTAAATGTGTGTATATGAAGCTCCGTATGATATGGTGGCCGACTGGTGCAAACGCGCTACTGCAGCCCAAAACACTTCCATCATAAAGTTGGCTTACTGTCACTGCTGGAAGAGTTAGTCTGTAACTGTTTGGTTAGTATTGTTTTTAATTACTAGGTTAGCTAGCTAGCTAACAGCAGATCTGCAGAAATATCAGAAGGAATCATGTGATCAGATTGTTCAAATAATCAAATAAAACATTTCAGTTTATTCACCGACAACAGTGACAGTTGGACAACTTTATTATCCACGTCAACAAACGCTCCGGTCACTTTTTAGTGTCTCCTGGTTTCCGTTGTGTTTTGAGCTTCTTGCAGCATTTTTTATTTGCAGTGTTTCATAATTGCAGCGTTTCGTCAAGTTGCTGAAGATGTTTCTTCATGTTTTTGCACATTTGTGTTTTTATAATTCACGTTTTTCCTAAAGGAAGTGTTTTGGGCCGTTGTATCTCGTTAGCCCCTGTTGGCCACCGTCATTTCCTGAATACAAAAAGGAAAGATTCAGATTACATCTAAGAGTACACCCACTTTCATGTACAGCAGAAACATACATCAGACTTCTTCCTTACACTCAGTTCACATTTGAGGAACAGTCTTGTTTCTACTGCTGTGTGAACAGAAGGACCAATCGCGCTTAATTCCATGAATCCAGCGTCGGGTAAGAATTTCCTTTTTTTTAAATCCCTTTTTATGCTTTGTTTTATTATTCTATTTATGTACTTATATATTTTTAAATAGAAAATGCCAATATGAGGCAAGGTTTGTTTTATATTGTTTTGAACATTTGTATTTAAGTTTAAGGTAATCAATTAGAAGTAGTTGCTTAGTTTTGATTACCAGATGCTATTTTCAATACTTGATATAATTGTTTTCCTGCTTTAGATTATCCCCACTGGGAATTGTCTTGAAAACAATTCTCAGAATCAAAACTGGATCTAAATTCTGAGCATTTACTTTCATTTCTCTTTCATAGAAATGTCCCAGTTGACTGTTCCTCTTACCCTTAAACTTGACCACTTGAACTCATACTTCTGTATTTCTTTAAAGCTCACCTTTCAGAGCTGATTCATTTATTATTAATGTTTGTTTTGTATCTTCTACGTAGCACATCGTTGATTATTAAGAGGACATATTATGCAAATGTTCAGGTACAGTACATTTTATTATTTTGTGCTTCGACTGTGACATTTTTTTAAGGCTCAAAAGTGCTTTATTTTACCGACCACAGCCAGGGCCGGTTCTAGACATTTTGGTGCCCTCGGCGAGATTATGATTTGGTGCCCCCCCTCCCCTCCAAGCAATACACAATAGAATGCGTGAGTGCTAGTGGACTAAACGGCGGATAAACTGTGGCATTTGCGCTTCAGATGGGTTCATAACTGCATGAACCCGTATGGCACAATACAACTCAGACTGGCTTACCTGTACGTCAATCAAGTGGCAAATGCCATAGTAAGGATGGATGATAGGCTAACTTTAAAAAAATGAAAAATAAAAAATAAAATATATATATATTTTTTTTTCATTTTTTTTTTCATAAACATTAATCTGTTTGCATCTTGCAAATTATTTATCTAATATATCATATTCCATGTACTTGTATATAGACTCTTCTTGCACTAATTCTATTTACTTGCACATCAAAAAAAACATGTTCTGTTTTAATTGTTCTATGTCCTATATATATATATATATATATATATATATATATATATATATATATATATATTCATGTTGTACTGTTGGAGGCAACCCGGTATCACGGCAAGACGTGAACATGTGACGATCTACCATGCTGGGAGACGTGAATATGTCACGGTTTCGTCCCTTCAAACGTGACAGTTACACGGTATTGTTAACATGGCCCAACCAGTGGAGAAATACCCGGAAGTGCCTAGCAAATGGTCTACCGCGCCTATTGGTCGGTTTTTATTGTCAAAATGAGATGTTTTTAATTTATTTTTTAATCATCACACTTGATTTCGCCGATTTTCTTGTTGCCCTAGCTGGTCGACACCTCTTTTAGCAGAAACAAAGGCTACATTAATGTATTAAATCGATGTTAATCCATGTGTGTGGAGGTGAGGATGTGGAATTAACGGACGTGACGTTGTGTGATTGCGTTGCCAGGCAACGCAATTTACAACTACAACCCTAATTATATTTTAAAACATTTTAGAAGGCCTCACGAAATACTTTAATGTAAATTAAAATGTAAATGTGAAGGGGTGTGTGTAATGTGGTGATTGACATTATTCACCCACGGATCTATGGGTTGGGGGTATTGTTCCGCACGGACATTTTAGTTAAACGGACTTACTGTTGATGTGAAATCCGAAAAAAAATACGTTATACACCATAACGGTGCACAGCTGATATAAAAGGACTTGTCGTTTTTAAAGATATTACTGATTTTCTTTGAATATAAGAATGTAAATACTGAGTTGAGAGAATAGTCAGGGGATTTGGGTGATGGGAGACACATCTATGGATTCAGAATTTCAATAGCTTACTGTTAAATGACGGATATACCTTTTATTTCTGTGATGTTTTACAAATCAGATATTATAAGTAAAACATGTGAAATAATATAGCAATATCCTGTACAATTATGTGAAAACATGAATAAAACTACACATCTTCAGATGTTATACATACACAAGTGTCCTACACTAATAATACAAAGTTATTATGGCTGTGTGTACCTTGTGTGCACCGCCTAGTGGTTAAAGCACGTTATTGAATTAGTTGTGTATATGATATGTCAATGATCCTTAGAAAATCTTGAAATCTTGAAAGGGATATGCAAAATAGCCATTATATACAGTCTTTAATTAACTATTAGTAGAGAATAACGAGTAATGAATATACTTTATAGGGATCTGCAGATAAATGTTTAGTCTTCTCAAGCAGCAACTATCAAATATCTCTCCTATTGTTGGCACTTGACAATCACCTTTCCCTGAATTTTACTCAGGTGTAACTAAAGCCTGATTTAAGGGTTGTTTATATTTCACATCATTAATCAGAATCTGCAAAGTAACTAAAATAAATGTAGTGGAGTAAAAATACCAGGTTAACCTCTGAATTGTAGTGGAGTAGAATTGCTGTTTTGTTTAGTAATGGATATTGAATATGGAATAAAGGTTTTGACAAGACCTGGTGTAACAATAATCAAAAAGGACATTAAAAGAGCTCCAGATGTCAATGATCTAAACAAAACAGCACACCTGAAATGTATATTAAATACTTTATTAAGGGCAGTGAATTAGTTTTTTCTGTATGTTTTTCAAATCAGTGTTATACAGTAAGTGTCATAGACAGTGTTACATTGATATTATTATCCTTAAAATATATATAAAACAAAACCATTTATGATCTTTTTTTTTGGGTGGTTTACTAATGACAGTTAATTCTGTTTCTGCTATTGATGGTTTCATTTTTGTGAAAAATAATAAAATAATAAAATTCAATAACGTGCTTTAACCACTAGATGTGCCTTTCTATCAGCTGTGCACCGTTATGGTGTAAATACAGCCTATCTACCAATTGGATCAAATATAAAAGTCAGCCGAATTAGTATTGATACTGCAAGGAGACGTATTGTGTGAAAATAAATGTAAGATGTGGTTTAATTGCTGATATATTTATGATCCACGTCACGTTTTCAGTTTTGGCGGCAGTGCTTCCTGTTTGTCCAGAAGTCTTCTCATCAGGGCTCTATAAATACAGAACTACGGCAGATATGTCATATTTAATGCAGCCAAACCGTGTATTACAATGCCGTTATGTGATGACCTCCAAAGAGAAAAGCAAGCAAACTCGGAATAAAGTATTATTTTATTTTTTTTAAATTTTTTCGGATTTCACATCAACAGGAGTCCGGTTAACTAAAATGTCCGTGCGGAACAATACCCCCAACCCATAGATCCGTGGGTGAATAATGTCAATCACCACATTACACACATTCCTTCACATTTACATTTTAATTTACATTAAAGTATTTCGTGAGGCTGTCTAAAATGTTTTTAAATATAATTAGGGTTGTAGTTGAAGAGTTTGTAAATTGCGTTGCCTGGCAACGCAATCGCACAACGTCACGTCCGTTAATTCCACATCCTCACCTCCACACACATGGATTAACATCGATTTAATACATTAATGTAGCCTTTGTTTCTGCTAAAAGAGGTGTCGACCAGCTAGGGCAACAAGAAAATCGCGGAAATCAAGTGTGACGATTAAAAAATAAATTAAAAACATCTAATTTTGACAATAAAAACCGACCAATAGGCGCGGTAGACCATTTGCTAGGCACTTCCGGGTATTTCTCCACTGGTTGGGCCATGTTAACAATACCGTGTAACTGTCACGTTTGAAGGGACGAAACCGTGACATATTCACGTCTCCCAGCATGGTAGATCGTCACATGTTCACGTCTTGCCGTGATACCGGGTTGGTTGGAGGACCCTGTGACCTACGTTTTTCATTGCCATATCTACACTTTGGCTAATGTGCACATGACAATAAAGCCTTGAATCTTGAATCTACAGGAAGGAGAAACCCCCAAAAAGCATGAAAGGGCCTCTTTAAGAAGTAGAATTTCAGCAGTCCACTTCTACAGTCATGTAATGTTTCATCGTTCGTTTTGTTCTGTCTTTTGACCCTAGTGTTTGGTGATGGCATTACTGAAGATGTGGAGCATCCCGCCCCTCGCTGCTCTCCTCCTCCTATCCATCGTTCCCACTGGATCCAAAGTGGTGGATTCAATGTCAGAATGTGCAGGGTTTCTCCTAAAGGAAACTCCACCGAATGTCCCAAGAATCCTAGAGGGAGGGAACATCCTGGACCAGAACAGATACAAACTCATTTGCCAGACTTTCCACGGCATTAAACGTTTTGTGACGCTCTACGACACGACAAACAAGATCCCAGTGTTTTCTGCTTCCAAGTACATCGGGACAAACAGCACAAGACCTAAGAATGAAGTTTGGAAAATAGAACCCCAGGTATGCTTTTGTTGTACTATCTAATCATTCACAACTATACTATAACATTGTTGGGCCAAGAAACTTAAACACTGCTTTGAGGAACCAATCCTCAACTCAACCACCCTGCCCTCAGTAACTTTGCCTTTTAATGGTTACAGCTTGAGGACATCGATGAGAACATGAGGAGGGATGTCAAAGAAAATACCTACAATAACCAGGCTGTGAATTCTGACTACACCAACCAAGGGTTCGACAGAGGGCATTTATTTCCAAGCTCTTACGCCTCTACAGTAGATGATAAGAAGTCTACCTTCACCCTCACCAACGTTGTTCCACAGAATGGCTTTTTCAACAAGGGAAGCTGGAACAAAATGGAGATCTGCATCAAATGTGTTCTGGATGAATATTGCATCAATAACAACAATATCAAAGAAGGGTTTTTGGTCATTGGAGCCCAGCCAGGCAACAACACCATTTCAAACAAGGTTAATGTCCCGTCCATGCTCTGGTCTGCGTTCTGCTGCTACAGTCGCCGTGAAAACAGGTGGCTAGCAAGTGCCCACTGGGGCCTGAACATCGATGGTGAAGAATATCTGCAGACCAAGACCTTGGCAGAGCTCCATAGTGAACTGAGCAAAGTGAGCCCAGGATTTGTAGTGTTTCCTGACACAAACTGTCCTTCCGACACAACTGTGACTCAGTTTTACCCAAAACTAAATGGAAGCGACCAATGCCAATGCCCACCACCCATTCCAACTACTTCTGCCGCTCCAACAACAACATATGCGCCTCTCACCGCTACATCTACGGCCCCAAGTTCCACAACTGGCATTTTTACCACCACATCTGAACCTCGCACTTCCACATCTGGCCCTCTTAGTACCACGTCTGGCACTCTTTATACCACATCTGCTGATCTCACTACCACATCTGGTCCACTTTCTAGCACATCTGACCCTTACAGTACATCATCTGGCACTCTTTTTACCACATCTGGTCCACTTTCTACAACATCTGGCACTCTTTATACCACATCTGACAATCTCACTACCACATCTTTCCCACTTTCCACCACATCTCAGCCTGCAAGTTCCACATCGGCCCCTCTCACTACCACATCTGTCCCATTGTCTACCACATCTGACCCTTACAGTACAACATCTGGCACTCTTTCTACCACATCTGCCAATCTCACTACCACATCTTTCCCACTTTCCACCACATCTCAGCCTGCAAGTTCCACATCGGCCCCTCTCACTACCACATCTGTCCCATTGTCTACCACATCTGACCCTTACAGTACCACGTCTGGCACTCTTTATACTTCATCTGCTGATCTCACTACCACATCTGGCCCACTTTCTAGCACATCTGACCCTTACAGTACATCATCTGGCACTCTTTTTACCACATCTGGTCCACTTTCTACAACATCTGGCACTCTTTATACCACATCTGACAATCTCACTACCACATCTTTCCCACTTTCCACCACATCTCAGCCTGCAAGTTCCACATCGGCCCCTCTCACTATCACATCTGTCCCATTGTCTACCACATCTGACCCTTACAGTACAACATCTGGCACTCTTTCTACCACATCTGCCAATCTCACTACCACATCTTTCCCACTTTCCACCACATCTCAGCCTGCAAGTTCCACATCGGCCCCTCTCACTACCACATCTGTCCCATTGTCTACCACATCTGACCCTTACAGTACAACATCTGGCACTCTTTATACCACATCTGCTGATCTCACTACCACATCTGGCCCACTTTCTAGCACATCTGACCCTTACAGTACATCATCTGGCACTCTTTTTACCACATCTGGTCCACTTTCTACAACATCTGGCACTCTTTATACCACATCTGACAATCTCACTACCACATCTTTCCCACTTTCCACCACATCTCAGCCTGCAAGTTCCACATCGGCCCCTCTCACTACCACATCTGTCCCATTGTCTACCACATCTGACCCTTACAGTACAACATCTGGCACTCTTTCTACCACATCTGCCAATCTCACTACCACATCTTTCCCACTTTCCACCACATCTCAGCCTGCAAGTTCCACATCGGCCCCTCTCACTACCACATCTGTCCCATTGTCTACCACATCTGACCCTTACAGTACCACGTCTGGCACTCTTTATACCACATCTGCTGATCTCACTACCACATCTGGCCCACTTTCTAGCACATCTGACCCTTACAGTACATCATCTGGCACTCTTTTTACCACATCTGGTCCACTTTCTACAACATCTGGCACTCTTTATACCACATCTGACAATCTCACTACCACATCTTTCCACTTTCCACCACATCTCAGCCTGCAAGTTCCACATCGGCCCCTCTCACTACCACATCTGTCCCATTGTCTACCACATCTGACCCTTACAGTACAACAGGGCTATTCAATTAGTTTGGAATGGGGGCCGGTTGATGAAAATGATCCAAAGCAAGGGGCCGGGAAAAAGATGGCTTGAAATATGAGCAATCATATTTAAGAGCTTCAGATACAGTAAATACTACAACAGCATAGTGGAGTGCATATATTGTGTTTAATTCAATCAAACAACATAGCCCCAAGGCCTTTATAGATCTAAATGGCAAGTTCAGAACTCAGTAGGCCTACATGTTTCATTTGATTTCATTTAGGTGAAATGATCTAATCATTCACGCAGAGATGCAATCAATGACAGGAGTTGTCACTACAGTATAGTAGGTGGGATCGAAACCCGAGCCCGTCGAAGTTTTCAGGCATTGTCTACCCCTCTATCTCTCAATGTAACACCCTCTCTGGAATAAGGCACTATGGCACAAAAAAAAAAAAAAAAAAAAATCTTAAAAAAAATTTTTTATGACTTTTTAACATTATACTCAAAGGGCCAGTAAATATCACCCCGGAGCCGGATTTGGCCCGCGGGCCGCCAATTGAATAGCCCTGCAGTACAACATCTGGCACTCTTTCTACCACATCTGCCAATCTCACTACCACATCTTTCCCCTTTCCACCACATCTCAGCCTGCAAGTTCCACATCGGCCCCTCTCACTACCACATCTGTCCATTGTCTACACATCTGACCCTTACAGTACCACGTCTGGCACTCTTTATACCACATCTGCTGATCTCACTACCACATCTGGCCCACTTTCTAGCACATCTGACCCTTACAGTACATCATCTGGCACTCTTTTTACCACATCTGGTCCACTTTCTACAACATCTGGCACTCTTTATACCACATCTGACAATCTCACTACCACATCTTTCCCACTTTCCACCACATCTCAGCCTGCAAGTTCCACATCGGCCCCTCTCACTACCACATCTGTCCCATTGTCTACCACATCTGACCCTTACAGTACCACTTCTGGCACTCTTTCTACCACATCTGCTGATCTCACTACCACATCTGGCCCACTTTCTAGCACATCTGACCCTTACAGTACATCATCTGGCACTCTTTTTACCACATCTGGTCCACTTTCTACAACATCTGGCACTCTTTATACCACATCTGACAATCTCACTACCACATCTTTCCCACTTTCCACCACATCTCAGCCTGCAAGTTCCACATCGGCCCCTCTCACTACCACATCTGTCCCATTGTCTACCACATCTGACCCTTACAGTACAACATCTGGCACTCTTTCTACCACATCTGCCAATCTCACTACCACATCTTTCCCACTTTCCACCACATCTCAGCCTGCAAGTTCCACATCGGCCCTCTCACTACAACATCTGTCCCATTGTCTACCACATCTGACCCTTACAGTACCACGTCTGGCACTCTTTATACCACATCTGCTGATCTCACTACCACATCTGGCCCACTTTCTAGCACATCTGACCCTTACAGTACATCATCTGGCACTCTTTTTACCACATCTGGTCCACTTTCTACAACATCTGGCACTCTTTATACACATCTGACAATCTCACTACCACATCTTTCCCACTTTCCACCACATCTCAGCCTGCAAGTTCCACATCGGCCCCTCTCACTACCACATCTGTCCCATTGTCTACCACATCTGACCCTTACAGTACCACGTCTGGCACTCTTTCTACCACATCTGCTGATCTCACTACCACATCTGGCCCACTTTCTAGCACATCTGACCCTTACAGTACATCATCTGGCACTCTTTTTACCACATCTGGTCCACTTTCTACAACATCTGGCACTCTTTATACCACATCTGACAATCTCACTACCACATCTTTCCACTTTCCACCACATCTCAGCCTGCAAGTTCCACATCGGCCCCTCTCACTACCACATCTGTCCCATTGTCTACCACATCTGACCCTTACAGTACCACGTCTGGCACTCTTATACCACATCTGCTGATCTCACTACCACATCTGGCCCACTTTCTAGCACATCTGACCCTTACAGTACATCATCTGGCACTCTTTTTACCACATCTGGTCCACTTTCTACAACATCTGGCACTCTTTATACCACATCTGACAATCTCACTACCACATCTTTCCCACTTTCCACCACATCTCAGCCTGCAAGTTCCACATCGGCCGCTCTCACTACCACATCTGTCCCATTGTCTACCACATCTGACCCTTACAGTACAACAGGGCTATTCAATTAGTTTGGAATGGGGGCCGGTTGATGAAAATGATCCAAAGCAAGGGGCCGGGAAAAAGATGGCTTGAAATATGAGCAATCATATTTAAGAGCTTCAGATACAGTAAATACTACAACAGCACATCTACCACATCTGGCCCACTTTCTAGCACATCTGACCCTTACAGTACATCATCTGGCACTCTGTTTACCACATCTGGTCCACTTTCTACAACATCTGGCACTCTTTCTACCACATCTGGCCCACTTTCTACCACATCTGACCCTTACAGTACAACATCTGGCACTCTTTCTACCACATCTGCCAATCTCACTACTACATCTTTCCCACTTTCTACCACATCTCCCCCACCTACAACATCATTAAGCTCTTTCACTTCCACATATGCCCTTCTTTCTACCACATCTATGCCTATCAGTACCACTTCTGACCCTGTTACAACGACATCTACTCCTTTCACTACCACATCTAGACCATATTCTACCACATCTACGCCTCTGAGTACAACATCTGCCCCTACAACCACAACAACTAGCTCCACTACTATGACAACCAGTCCCCACTCAACTACTGCAATTACCATCTTGAGCACCACTATACCTACAACTACAGAAACTCCTACTACAGCCACTCTCCCTCCTACCACAACAGCTGTTGTATCAACTACCACAACAACTCAACCAACCACAACTCCTTCTACAACAACTCAACCCCAAACTACAATTCCAGCTACAACCAAAGTCCCTACAACAACCACAGAAACAACTGCTTCAACAACTACTTCCACTGCAGCAACTACAACAACCACAGTCCCCACAGCAACCACCAAAACTACAACAACTACTACCACTACAAAAACCACAACCACAAAGAAGAAAGAAAACGGAAAAGGAGATGGAGAAGGTGGAGAAGGAGTAGGTGAAGCAGTAGGAGTAGGAGTAGGAGTAGCAGTAGGAGTAGGTGTAGGAGTAGGAGTAGTAGGAGTAGGAGTAGTAGGAGTAGGAGTAGGAGAAGGCAGAGGAGTAGGAGTAGGAGTAGGAGTAGCCGCAACCTCTACCCAACAATCAACTACCCAACAATCATCTACCAAAAAATCATCTACCCAACAATCTTCTACCAAACAATCATCTACCAAACAATCTTCTACCAAACAATCTTCTACCAAACAATCTTCTACCATCGCACCGACCCTGGCAAAACTTCCAGAAACTACAAAGCCCCAAACAACGTCAACCCCTGTAACTGCTGCACCTGTTACATCAACCCCCTCCGTCGTTGCAGCCACAGCAACCACTCAAACAGCTGTTTTTGAGGAAAGCACTTCCACCAATCCTCCTTTAGTTACTTCTACAGTTTCTGCAATGCCTCAAACTGCCACCCCCACACTTAGTGGCATTACTGTCACTTCAAACTCAACTGAACTTCATCCTACATTTGCATCAGCTGCTACTACCCTTGCAAAAATGACTACTGAGCCATTAACTTCTCAAGCCTCAGAGCAGTTCGACTGTTGTTCCTTCCAGCGACAACGTTACTCTTTCAAATCCCACATTCAGCTTTTCTCCAAATCAAACGAGCACAGGTACCGTTCAAACCACCAATGCATCTCTTCCAACATCCAGTGTTTCTCAGTCGAACTCCACAAGTACTCGACTTCAATGGCTTATCGCATCATCTCCACTCATCGTCCGCCTTCCCCTTCAGCCCCTCCTCAAACCTCAAGGCCTCCGACAATGATCAATCCTCCTCTTCCTCTTTCAAATTCCTCCATCCTGTGTCCGACTCTGACACAAGTATATATTTCTCACTATTACCAGAATGTCCTTGCATACTACCAGGTGCTATCCCAATACCAGAGTGAGAACTAGCAGGTGTTGACAATACCCTCCTCAAACTTGTGGTGCCACTATATGCTGAGCCGCTGTGCTTTCCTTCAAATTAAAAGTCCTTCAGTTAGTGGACTTGACTTAATTAGAGGATTTAATTACCTTTATTTTACTCCTCAATGTGATTTTAATGTATGTTGCATGCTTTCTGTTCGCATTTTGAATTTGTTGGAACACAACTATGCAAAATAAACTTGCCTTGCATCCAAAGAAGTGCAAATTTCATTATTAAAGAAAAACACGGGGCGAAACCTGCACATGGAAAGTTTAAGAGAGCCAGTGAATTTATAACATGATCAGAATAAAGGTGAAAAAAACATACCACCAGTCTTTAGAAATAATCAAAGTTTTTCACATCTTTACAAGCATCTTAGTTGAGCATTTTATTAAAAAAATATATAGAAGTCAAGATGCCAAACATCCATTCCTGTCAATATTCCCACTAACAGTGTTTAGATGCAGTTGATCCGTCAGTCATCTTTTATGTGAAGAGGTTACCATTTGGTTTATATTTTATATAAAGGTGTGTTGATACCACCGAGGCCACTCCCATGCTGTCTAAGTATTAGTGAAAGAGGAAACTTGGCACACTTTAGGGAATATTGACATTTGTTTTCAAAAAGTTCCAACATACAAAAAGCTTCCTGGTGAGGCACATGGAAATAAATGGGCTTTGTTCCTCCACAGTATTTCCTTGGTGTCAGAGTTCAATCAAAACAACTATTCATTCGTCTCACATGACAGAGAAAGAGCCAAAGAGAATATTTTTCATATTCAGGTTAGTATTGATTTGGTGATGTTCAAGTCAGGACATTTAGGTACTGTAAGCACCAACCCAGTAGCAGCATTTTTGATGAAAGGGAAAGTTTTAAGAAAGTCAAGTTAGGGGAAGTTTTTGGTTGAAACCACTTTCATGGCTGGTTATAGATTCACATCTTGCCTTCTAACTCTCAGCATAGAAAATGTAAATTCACATTCAATCTAGCTGCTTTTAAATGAACACTCAGTCCAGATGCTTCACTGGTGGGTTCACTCAGTAAAAGCACAATTCAACAGACATGTGATGACACATAAAATAGGAACAATTGTTGTTGTCCTCCAGATTTTTTAAATAATTTGAATGCAACAAAATAAAAAAACAATAGTTTTTTTTAATAATTACAGTTAAATGCTGTGTTGTTACATGTTGACGTGTGGAACCAAACATACTAACTGAAGCAAACTGCTGCTGATGGATTTTTTAAAGCAGTTTTGAGATTAGGAAATAAAAACGGTCAAAGCTGCAGTAATGGGTTTCTGCCACAAGATGGTGCCAGAAACATGATATCTCATCATTAACAACAGTCTGTTGCTTATCGAGACTCAGAGACCCCTTTAGTTGATACTGTGCACTCAAAGCAATTTGTTTAGAAATCAGCAAGTTGTGCAGCATTTTGGTTTTAAGCTGTCATATTTGGCTCTCGCTATACAATAAAAAAGATCATCCCAGCATTTTGCATGTTTATTTATGCATGTTTATTATTGGTCAGTTTAGTGTGTATATGAAACTCAGTATGCAGTATGGTGGCCGACTGGTGCAAACGCGCTATAACAGCCCAAAACACTTCCATCATAAAGTTGGCTTACTGTCACTATTGGAAGAGTTAGTCTCTAATGCTGCGTTCACACCGGACGCAATGCGATGTTTGGGGGAGGCGCGATTACATGTAAAGTCAATGCAGAGACGCGGACAGACGCGAATTCGCTCCGACGGCGAGCATGAAGCGGTGGACGCGGCGCGAATCACGCGATTGAGGCGATTGAACGGTGCCGCGTCAAACGCGAGAGTTCAATTTTTTCAACTCGAGCGTTAAATTCACGTAACGCGTTCTCGCGGAAGCCAATCAGCGGTGAGGATCTCAGCCTGCCGTCACTGACGTTCAACCAGAAAACATCAGCCGTTAGCTGTTAGCACACAGAGCTCACAGCTCCTCATATCTGTTCAGAAACTGGACAAAAGTTAAACAAGTACAAACCACAGACTGTCTGTGCCATGGCGAATACAGTCGCTGGTTTATTTATGTCTGTAGGCCGTTGTTATGAGTGTGGAATGAGCATATACAACGTTAGCTTAGCCTGGTCGACCCGATCTTCATTCAGAAAACAAGCATTTTAAAAGGTTTTTCGCCTGCCGTCTTGTCTGCAGACTTGTCAAAGCATTAATTCATGGTTTTTACTAACCGGTATCAGTATGTTGTTACTTCGGCATCATTTTGAAACGTGTATTACAATTTAATCACGGTAAAATATGTTCATTTTGTTGTAGTTGTAGCTCCCGAGCCAGCGCGTCTTGGTTGAATGATGCGAGTAAACACAGCTGGCAGCCGCGGTGAAACTCGAGCGTTTAGAGCGATGCGATAGGAGCGATTAGAGCGAAGCGATTAGAGCGAAGCGAATATTCGCATCGCGTCCGGTGTGAACGCAGCATAAGTGTTTGGTTAGTATTTTTGAAATATATAAATGACAAGGTTAGCTAGCTAGCTAGCTAACAGCAGATCTGCAGAAATATCAGAAGGAATCATGTGATCAGATTGTTCAAATAATCAAATAAAACATTTCAGTTTATTTACGGACAACAGTGACAGTTGGACAACTTTATTATCCACGAACGTCAACAAACGCTCCGGTCACTTTTTAGTGTCTCCTGGTTTCCGTTGTGTTTTGAGCTTCTTGTAGCATTTTTTATTTGCAGTGTTTCATAATTGCAGCGTTTCGTCAAGTTGCTGAAGATGTTTCTTCATGTTTTTGCACATTTGTGTTTTTATAAATGCATCTTTTTTTTAAACTACATCACGTTTTTCCTAAAGGAGGCGTTTTGAATTGTCTTTATTTTGAAATCCCTTTTTATGCTTTGTTTTATTATACTATTTATGTATTTTAATTAGGGCTGTCAGTCGATTAAAATATTTAATCGCGATTAATCGCATGATTGTCCATAGTTAATCGCGATTAATCGCACATTTTTTATCTGTTCTAAATGTACCTTAGAGGGATATTTTTCAAGTTTTTAATACTCTTATCAACATATGAGTGGACAAATATGCTTTATATGTTTGTTTATTATCATTTGAACAATGACAAATATTCTCATGAATATTAAACACAACAACCTCTGAACATTACAAATATTCACCTCAATTCAACCTGGAACCTCTCTCATACAATAATACTGTGTGTGTGTGTGTGTGTGTGTGTGTGTGTGTGTGTGTGTGTGTGTGTGTGTGTGTGTGTGTGGTGTGTGTGTGTGTGTGTGTGTGTGTGTGTGTGTGTGTGTGTGTGTGTGTGTGTGTGTGTGGAGACACTGTGATGGATCGTTGGAGCTATGTGCAGCTCAAGGCATATATGCTCGAATGGGAGCTGCCTGGACGCTGCAATCATGTTGCGCGTACTATCCGTGCTGAGTGTGCTGACTTTTCGTACAATGTCCCACTGTCTGGCTACCTGCATAAAGTCAAGTGCTCGGCGCAATTGTAGGCGAAATGTCATTGAAACAGCTCCTTATATCCGTTAGCGCTAGCTAGCACCAGATGCTAACAACAACAACAACACGTAAGGTGTGCCTCGCTCGCGCGAGTCGTGCCACACATACACACTCCCTCCCGGTCCTCCCGATGGCCTGTCCGGGCCTGCAGGTGAGCGTGGAAGTGTGGTCTGCCACACTTCGGGCAGGAGGAGCGGGGCTGTCAGCATCAGCTTGTAGATGGTATTTTACACTCGATGCGCTCTGAAACTACGGCGGCCGAGGACAAAAAATACACATGCGTTAATCGCGTTAAAATAATTAGTGCCGTTAATTTTTTTTTGCGTTAACGCGTTATTAACGCGTTAACTTGACAGCCCTAATTTTAATATATTCTCTTCACATTTTGAGTTTTATATAGAAGATGCCAATATTCATGAGAGGCAAGGTTTGCTTTATATTTGAAGAACATTTGTATTTAAGTTTAAGGTAATCAATTAGAAGTAGTTGCTTAGTTTTGAATACCAGATGCTATTTTCAATACTTGATATAATTGTTTTCCTGCTTTAGATTATCCCCACTGGGAATTGT
Organism: Trematomus loennbergii; assembly: GCA_012861695.1. Taxonomy (NCBI): domain Eukaryota; kingdom Metazoa; phylum Chordata; class Actinopteri; order Perciformes; family Nototheniidae; genus Trematomus; species Trematomus loennbergii. Next base: position 265,189 of record JAAOOA010000305.1, on the reverse strand, counting down.
CTTGAAAACAATTCTCAGAATCAAAACTGGATCTAAATTCTGAGCATTTACTTTCATTTCTCTTTCATAGAAATGTCCCAGTTGACTGTTCCTCTGACCCTTAAACTTGACCACTTGAACTCATACTTCTGTATTTCTTTAAAGCTCACCTTTCAGAGCTGATTCATTTATTATTAATGTTTGTTTTGTATCTTCTACGTAGCACATCGTTGATTATTAAGAGGACATATTATGCTAATTTTCAGGTACATTTTATTATTTTGTGCTTCTACTGTGACATGTTTTAATGCTCAAAAAGTGCTTTATTTTACCGACCACAGCTAGATTGTTTGTTTCACAAGTAATAAAGCTTACTTATAGGATGTGCCCCTGAATCAACAGATTGGCCCAACAGGTGGAAACCACTGCGTCTTTCATCAGTAACCATTGGGAATATTAGACTGTGAACTGAGAGACCATTTACAAACACAAACACCTTTATAAGAACATCCATAAACATTCATCTGTTTGCATCTTGCAAATTATTTATCTAATATATCATATTCCATTTACTTGTATATTGACTCTTCTTGCACTATTTCTATTTCTATTTACTTGCACATCACAAAACATTCTCTTGCACTGTTTTATCTGTTTTATTTGTATCTATGTCCTATATATATTCATGTATAACATATCCTCTGTTGGAGGAGCCTATGACTTCAGTTTTTCATTGCCATATCTACACGTTGGCTAATGTGCACATGACAGTAAAGCCTTGAATCTACAGGAAGGAGAAACCCCTAAAAAGCATGAAAGGGCCTCTTTAAGAAGTAGAATTTCAGCAGTCCACTTCTACAGTCATGTAATGTTTCATCGTTCGTTTTGTTCTGTCTTTTGACCCTAGTGTTTGGCGATGGCATTACTGAAGATGTGGAGCATCCCGCCCCTCGCTGCTCTCCTCCTCCTATCCATCGTTCCCACTGGATCCAAAGTGGTGGATTCAATGTCAGAATGTGCAGAGTTTCTCCTTAACGAAACTCCACCGAATGTCCCAGGAATCCTAGAGGGAGGGAACATCCTGGACCAGAACAGATACAAACCCATTTGCCAGACTTTCCACGGCATTAAACGTTTTGTGACGCTCTACGACACGAAAAACAAGATCCCAGTGTTTTCTGCTTCCAAGTACATCGGACAAACAGCACCAGACCTAAGAACATTTGGAAAATAGAACCCCAGGTATGCTTTTGTTGTACTATCTAATCATTCCTCCTCTTCCTCTTTCAAAGACCTCCATCCTGTGTCCGACTCTGACACAAGTATATATTTCTCACTATTACCACAATGTCCTTGCATACTACCAGGTGCTATCCCAATACCAGAGTGAGAATTAGCAGGTGTTGACAATACCCTCCTCAAACTTGTGGTGCCACTATATGCTGAGCCGCTGTGCTTTCCTTCAAATTAAAAGTCCTTCAGCTAGTGGACTTGACTTAATTAGAGGATTTAATTACCTTTATTTTACTCCTCAATGTGATTTTGAATGTATGTTGCATGCTTTCCGTTCGCATTTTGAATTTGTTGGAACACAACTATGCAAAATAAACTTGCCTTGCATCCAAAGAAATGTAAATGTGTTTCCTCATTAAAGAAAAACACTGGGCGAAAGCCTGCACATGGAAAGAGTTTAGAGCCAGTGAATTTATAACATGATCAGAATAAAGGTGAAGAAAACAGACCACCAGTTTCTTGAAATAACCTCAGCTTTTCACATCTTTACAAGCATCTTAGTTGAGCATTTTATTAAAAAATATATAGAGGTCAAGATGTAAAACATCCAATCCTATCATTTCCCCCACTAACAGATTTTAGATGCAGTTTCATATGTGCTAGTTTTTATTTAAGAAATTCAAAGTAGTTGTCCTCTATTCTTGGCATTTGTATTAAATGATCCGTCTGTCAGTCATCTTTTATGAGAAGAGGTTACCATTTGGTTTATATTTGGAATAAAGATGTGTTGATACCACAGATGTCACTCCCAGCCTGTCTAAGTGTTACAGAAAACGATAAGGAGAGGCACACACTCACATGAACAGGCAGGCTGTGTACTGAAAAAGGAAACTGGGCACTATTCAGGGGAAATTGATGTTCTTTTCCAAAAATGTCCAACCAATCAGGTGAGAGAAAAAGCTTCCTGATAGGGCACATGGTTTTGGGGTTTTTCCCCCCCCAGCATTTCCCTCGTATCGATGCCAGAATAATATCTACTACTGAATTCATTCGTGTCACATGACAGAGAAAGACCCAGTGACTTTTTATTTGTCAGGTTGGCATTGATTTGGTCCAAGACAGGACATTTAGGTACTGTAACATCAGCAAGATCTGGATGAATGTGAAAGCTTTAAGAAAGACAAGTTAGGGGAAGTTTTTTTGGTTGAAACCACTTTCATGGCTGGTTATAGATTCACATCTTGCCTTCTAACTCTCAGCATAGAAAATGTAAATTCACTTTCAATCTAGCTGCTTTTAAATGAACACTCAGTCCAGATGCTTTACGTAAACAGGTTCTGCTGAACAGGTATGGTGGGAGATTCTAGTGAAAACATTTAAAAGGAGTAAATCATTAGCAAAAAATAAATAAAGTGGAACCTGTTAGGTTGTATAAACATTAAACTGATACTGAGATACTTCCTGATTAGAGGCGCAGGTGTTAGTTACTAGGTGTAAAGGCCCATTGTTCTCTCCAAAAATAGACCAACATTTCACGTTTAAAGCGATATAAAAAAAGATTGAATGTTGTCAACACACAGATCTGTATACTGCTTGTAAAGTGCCATTGAATTTGAAAAAGGCAAATATAATTTTACTTTAAAGATAAGCTCCTTCAGCCTTGAAAAAGACTACCAATAACAGAGGAGATGTTGTTGGGTTTGCTGTCCTTTTGTTGCAGGGCTTGTCTATCTGAGTTATATATTGTAAGTTAAAGTTTTCGGAAGTGCTGTAAAAACATAAATCCTAGCATCACAGATGGTGTTTTATTTATTTATTGGCTGCCAGACTGATGCTTTTAACTTCAATATTTTACACACGTACCTGTCCATCAAAGTGACCACGCCCTAATTTATGCAAAAACGTTAAGACCTAATATAAATAAAAGGGTCACGTTATTTAACAATTTACTCAACAATTAATAATCATTAAGGTGGAATCTAACTATATCCGAATATTTTTTATTGCATCCAGGGCAGAAACATGTTTATTTCTGCTGTAAAGTTGGGCATTTTAACATGGGGGTCTATGGAAATCCCTCCTCTCTGCAACCATCGCCTGTCGGCCAATATATGAACTGCAGTTTGTGGCACTTCCTTATTGGCGTCTCGGCTCTGCCCCAGAGTTTGCCGCTTGGCGTTGCCATGGCGTAGATGGGAAACTCCCTAATTTTTTCTGGGAGGTCGTCTTTGTTTAAAATGCTCTGCCAGTAAAGCATTATACATCCATGCAGTAAAGTCTGTGGGTTTTTTCTGTCTGTCTGCAGGATTATTACACACATTATTATGGACTGTTATGGGCTATTTTACAATGTTTCACCCTCGCCTGTAAAATTACGCTTCATCTTCGTCATTTGGCTTTTTTCTTCACATGCTGCCGGTAAGATCAACAATGTGTTTCTGTAGTGATGAAAGTAAGCGATATTCATCTTTAAAGGTATATTAAATTATAGTAATCTATGTTATCTTCTTCAGTAATGTAAACGATGGTGGAAAAGTATTCCGATTCTTTGTTGATTTAAAGCACTAATACTACACTGTACAACAAAATAAATAATCAATTTCAAGTAGAAATGATGATTGATCATTAAAGTGTTCTCAAAGCTGGTAAAGGTGCAGCAAGTTGTAATTACTTTGTATACTGCAGGGTAGCTTGTGAATTTACTTCAGGTGGTGGAACTAAAGTCTGATTTAATACTTGATTATATTTCACATCATTCATCCACATCTGTCAAATGTAGTGGAGTAAAAGTACACCATTTACCTCTGAGTGTATAAAGTTTACAGTAATGTGCTTTAAACATACATTCAGGAGGTGTATTTATCTCTCTCAATCTCACAGGATATAGGTTTTACATGTAATGTTATATATAACTATATGACGCACTCTTCTTATCTTATAAAAGGTTGTTTTGATAACATTGTTATTTTTATACTTGGCTACACAGGGGACTATTCTGTTTCCATTAGACTCGATGACATTCATTTCTGCTTGAATAGTGTTATTGTTTTTTTTGTGCATTCAACCCAACCTAGTACTAGGAGCAGTGGGCAGGGTTGTCTGGTGCCTTGCTCAAGGGCACAACAGCAGGGCCCAGGAGGTGAACTGGGACCTCTCCAAGTGCCAGTCCACACTCCATATTTAGGTCTGTTCGGGGACTTGAACCGGCGACCCTACCGCTCCTAGCCCCTACTGACTGAGCCACTGCCGGATGATACAGAGATGCTGTATGAAAAAAACAATCTGATTTTGGAACATTGAACAATGTAAATCTATTCTAGTAGCTAGTTACCTCAACAATGGAATTATATGATCAGACCATAAGATGGGACCTTTAAAACTGAGTTTACACTATAAACATCACATGGAGTTGGTGCATGTGATGGGTGTTTTGTAAACAAAATGTGACTTTCATGATGGAACATCTCGTGCCTCATGCCAACACACACATGAGAGGGGAGATAGCCGGGGACACTGCAGGGGACAGACTCACCCCCAGAGTCTCTGTAACACACACACACACACACCCACACACACACACACACACACACACACACACCACCACACACAACACACACACACACACACACACACACACACACACACACACACACACACACACACACACACACACACACACACACAACACACACACACACACACACACAAGCTTTGTGATGTATATCCAAAGAGGAAGTTAGTCTCCCATGACAGTTGGTGCATCTAACATTGGTGTTTTGTAAACAAAATGTGACTGTCATGAGGGAACCACACACACACATACACACACACACACACGCACGCACGCACGCACGCACGCACGCACGCACACATACACACACACACACACACACACACACACACACACACACACACTAATAGAATTATGAAAATTTGGAGATGGGGGAAAACAATGGGCTCCTGTGAAGCTCGCTGTTTAGACCGGCTTGAGTTTCAATAATCAGGATTAATGTATTTATTGTTTGTAAGAATGGAAGTAATCATCACATACAGCAATAGGATAGTGTCCTCCGCTCACTTGTATACAAGAGAAAACGTTTTGCAGTTACAAGATGGAGGAATACTGGTTCATAGCACTACTCTACACTTTGTTAAAGATAACTGAGGCCCACGTCACAAATGATCATGCGTGTCATCTCCCTAGAGGCAAAACATCTGATTAAACATCATCCCATAATTATGATGTGCCTGTGACAGCGTGGCTGTCAAACACACTGTCATATATTTGGACCTTTGTTATCACACACTCTTCTGTGTCCTTGAAATAGCACATTCAGTATTTTCCCATCAACTGTTATAATGTAATATCCTGTGGAAAACTGGTTGGAATCCAAATGAAACAGAAGAACTCCACTGAGGATACTTTTGGCGCGTTTCCACTACAGTGCGGAGCACGGTTTAAGAGGGCTGTCACATCAGCGGCCGGTTTTTGGTTGCGTTTCCACTTGGCCTAGTACCGGCCGGCGGGTCCTAATTCACAGTTTTTCTGGCCTCATAAAATCGTGGGTCTCGGGCCAGAGACAACGAGGCTGAGTGGCTGAGTATGCTAAACTAGAGAGAGCATCGCTGGCAAGGGGGCTACAACTACAACAAGATGGACATATTTGACCGTGATTTAATTGTAATACACGTTTCAAAATGATGCCGAAGTAACAACATACTGATACCGGTTAGTAAAAACCATGAATTAATGCTTTGACAAGACAGACGGCAGGCGAAAAACCTTTTAAAATGCGTGTTTTCTAAATGGAGATTGGCTAAGCTAACGCAGTATATGCTCCGACCGTCCACACTCACAACAACGGCCTATACAGACATAAATAAAGCAGCGACTGTATTCGCCATGACACAGGCAGTCTGTGGTTTGTACTTGTTTAACTTTTGTCTAGTTTCTGAATATATATGAGGAGCTGTGAGCTCTGAGTGCTAACAGCTAACGGCTGTGTGTTTTTCTGGGGTTCTCATTGAAGATGACGTCACGGCTCCGCCTACACTGCGTTACTATAGATACTACCCCAGTTCCTAAACTGTAATGGAAATGCGCCATAAAGTGAGCCAGTCCTAACGAGGCCTAGCCATACCGAGCGAGGCCGTGTAGTGGAAATGCGCCATTTAATCATTACTTTGCATTTCAGTGAGCTGAGGATTTTATCCAAAGCGACTTAAATGCACGTCTACCAATCAGAGGGTCAGTGGGTCAATACCCAACCCCTGCAAGTGACATGTGAAAGTGCTCTTGGGCCAAATACTAAAAATAAACCTTACATTTCGACCCAAATGCATGTCAGCGGTTTAGAAGTGTTTGTAGGTCGCTTTGAATAAAAGCTACAAAACATGTATTCATGTAATCTAACCTTAAAGATACAAACTGAAAACAGCTAAAATCCTGCAAGTATTTTAGCTTTCAATAAGCCGAAAAAATTCTGTGCCACCACCTCCTCCTCCTCCTCCTCTTCCTCCTCTTCCTCCTCATCTTTCCCATAGGTTTTTTAACTTTATCCTCCATTTCTCAGGTCAGCCTCAGGTGATCGGTTCCCTTCAGCCAATCAGAGCTGCTCCAGGTGATGACATCATCCTCCCGTGCCACGTGGAGCCTCCGATAGATGTGTCAGGACTGACCGTTGAGTGGTCGAGGCCCGACCTGAAGCCGGACCCCAAAGACCGCCTGAGCAGAGTGGATTACGTTCATCTTTATCGCGACAGAAGGGAAGTCACAGATATTAAGATCTCGTCGTACGTGGGGCGCACGCTGCTGTCCACAGAGGGCCTGGGGAAAGGAGACATATCCCTCAATATCACCAACGTGACGCTTGAAGACGAGGGGAAATTCAGATGTTTCATCCCGAAATTAGAGGGTCAAAAAAAGTCTGCAATCGTTATTCTCGTTGTTGGTGAGTTAAACGTTAACATGTTTTATTTTATCAACATTTTGCACATGTAGAAAGTGTCACAATATAATATAAAACAAGATCACTAACTCAAGTATCTTCATGTCAATGGTTTACGTTACCCCATATGAAACAACTATAGATCGGTGCAGTGATGCCGTATTGTTTAAGTTGGCATAGTGAGGGCTCCCTTGACAAAAAGCCAATTGGTTTTTTCCATTGGATTTTGGAATATTGCAAAAAATAAGATCTATGGCAACACACACATTTATGATACATTTACGATAGCGTAAATGCAATCTTCAGAAGGAAAATGCTATTGTTAGGCTATAAAGGAACTACAGCACGGTCACATGACTTCACGTCACCACCGCTAAGCTAAAGGTGGCTAATGTTGGGCTATAAAGGAACTACAGCACGGTCACATGACTTCACGTCACCACCGCTAAGCTAAAGGCGGCTAATGTTGGGCTATAAAGGAACTACAGCACGGTCACATGACTTCACGTCACCACCGCTAAGCTAAAGGAGGCTAATGTTGGGCTATAAAGGAACTACAGCACGGTCACATGACTTCACGTCACCACCGCTAAGCTAAAGGAGGCTAATGTTGGGCTATAAAGGAACTACAGCACGGTCACATGACTTCACGTCACCACCGCTAAGCTAAAGGAGGCTAATGTTGGGCTATAAAGGAACTACAGCACGGTCACATGACTTCACGTCACCACCGCTAAGCTAAAGGAGGCTAATGTTGGGCTATAAAGGAACTACAGCACGGTCACATGACTTCACGTCACCACCGCTAAGCTAAAGGAGGCTAATGTTGGGCTATAAAGGAACTACAGCACGGTCACATGACTTCACGTCACCACCGCTAAGCTAAAGGAGGCTAATGTTGGGCTATAAAGGAACTACAGCACGGTCACATGACTTCACGTCACCACCGCTAAGCTAAAGGGGCTAATGTTGGGCTATAAAGGAACTACAGCACGGTCACATGACTTCACGTCACCACCGCTAAGCTAAAGGTGGCTAATGTTGGGCTATAAAGGAACTACAGCACGGTCACATGACTTCACGTCACCACCGCTAAGCTAAAGGGGCTAATGTTGGGCTATAAAGGAACTACAGCACGGTCACATGACTTCACGTCACCACCGCTAAGCTAAAGGCGGCTAATGTTGGGCTATAAAGGAACTACAGCACGGTCACATGACTTCACGTCACCACCGCTAAGCTAAAGGCGGCTAATGTTGGGCTATAAAGGAACTACAGCACGGTCACATGACTTCACGTCACCACCGCTAAGCTAAAGGTGGCTAATGTTGGGCTATAAAGGAACTACAGCACGGTCACATGACTTCACGTCACCACCGCTAAGCTAAAGGAGGCTAATGTTGGGCTATAAAGGAACTACAGCACGGTCACATGACTTCACGTCACCACCGCTAAGCTAAAGGAGGCTAATGTTGGGCTATAAAGGAACTACAGCACGGTCACATGACTTCACGTCACCACCGCTAAGAAAGGCGGCTAATGTTGGGCTAGAAAGGAACTACAGCACGGTCACATGACTTCATGTCACAAGAGACCCGAAAGTGCTAACTTGCTAACTAATTTTACAGGTTTTTAAGACTTATTCCTGCACCACTCTATAGTCTCCTTTAAATACTGTGTTATTAGTAATTACATATCTTTTTTTCCAGAGCAAAACTCCCCGACAACAGCGACGCCACTGCAACCCAGAAATCTCCAAACTCCTGATCCTAAGGAAGAAACGGCCGATAAAGGTGACAGAAAGTTGTTTTTTGGAGCTAATCTGTACATAGAAACCTGATTTTTTACAATCAAACCTAAGAATTCATGCATATTTTGATATTAGAATGTCCTTTTTACATTAGGAATAGGGCAGATAGTAACAGATGGGACGTCCATGTTGAACTATGTGTGCAGCGCCTCTGTGTTTGACCATGTTTTGAATAGAGGCCGATTTGCTTAATTTGCAAATATAGGAGTATGGAAGAATACGTGGTGGCATACAATGTGACTTCCTGGTTTTCTTTAGCCAGACTTTAAATAAACCTTAAGTTTACAGACATCAGATCGTTCACCAGCTTCCTTTCTCTGAAGTCAACGCTCCAAAAATAGGATCCATCACAAGTCTTAAATAGCCAACCTCTTAGTCTCTTTTCCGCTGTGAGTCTCTCTCTGTATTTCAATTAGATCAGCTCTAATCATATTTCTTTGTTTGTTCTTCTTCTTGTCAGGTGTGTCCAGTCGCAGCAATGCGATCCCAGTCGTAGTTTTCAGCTGCCTTTTGGGGATCCTGTTTATAGGATTTTCAGTTTATTTGGGTCTCAAACATTTTCGAAAACCAGAAGTAGGAGCATGATCTAATTTAATACTTGAGTATAAATCAGTTATCATTTCATTGATAAGTATTCTCTGCTAGAAAAAACATATACTTTCTTCCTGTATGTGAAAAGGAGACAGTTGAATACTTATTTATTATTCATTTGCCCTGAAGCTCATGTCTAGTGTACATTGGTAGATTTTGCTTCACAGAAATTATAATACGCACTACGGAAATGAACCTCTCCCACTACTGCAGAAGGATAGCACTAAGTTGAATTCAATTTGACCCTGATGTGGAAAGTATTTATACAACATGATAAAGGTGATCATTTCAAGCAATCTTGGCATTTCCAAGAAGCTTTATCATGCGCCTTCAGCAGGACATACACAGAAAGGTCCATTTGAACTCTGCTCTTGGTGTTTGATGCTCTCTTAAAGTGCCTAAATACTTCAGTAAGTACTTGTTCATGACTCCTTTAATTTCCCTTGATTTTTTTCAGTTGTTATTTAAGTATTGAATACATGTTCAATGGTGTGTAGCATGAGGGTGAGGCAGCTTATAATTTATTTATTGTGTTGTTATAAATGTTCTAACAATGACTGATTTGTATTCTAAAATGTTCCAAAGAGGCTGGACCTGTTATTTTTTCACTTTACATAATTTTGTAAAGGTTCTTTCTGTGTGCAGTGTTTTGCTCTGTGTGTAAAAATAATCAGCATAGCGTTAAACGTTACCTGTTCACGCTGTTTAACGAGGTATTGTTCATCTTTTAAGTTATTTTTGGATGTATTTAAGTTATTCTGTTAGTGTTTTCAATCATTATCCAAGACTTTATCCAATGTTACTTGAGATTGTTTCAAAATGAGTTCATTTGTTACGACATTTTAAGTGAAGATAACCTTTGTGACCACATAATAGTTGCCAAATAAAAACAGCGTGTTTGCATCATGTGTGCTGTTGAATATCTGTGCGGGAGTTCAGTGTTTACTCAACAAGGGAAAGGTCTTTTAAGCTGACAGTAGATCTAACCCTCCTTATCGTATTTATGTATGTGTTTATTATAAAACAGTCATTTACTCCATGGCTTTTGTCATCTGTGAGCTCTTGGTAGAAGATTCATACATAAACACCAGCTGTTTGTTGCTGTAACCTTCATCCTTAATTCATACTAGATCACCTAATCATCAGCTTGTCTGCTGCCTAAAAAGAGAACTGTTGAGCTGTTCATCAGTCATGGAAATAACAGTATTTAGTCTTCATGTTTCCATAGGGATGTTAGCATGTGATGATCCATGATGCAGACTGAGTCATTTTCTTATAACAAAAGCAGATTAAGCACCGTCTGTGTGAGTGTGTGTTATGTAGAGTTGACGGAAACAGAGCTTTATGCTTTTCCTACATGACCCATTTTTCTTGATAAACCAGTTAATCTTATTCTATAAAGCACCTGCAGACTAGTGTTTTCCCCACACACGTATTTCCATTGGCAAAAAAACATAGCCTACCCACACTTGTTCTGACGTCAAGTTGGGCTGACTCGAAACCTAATTTATTAATTTTTTACCAAGAATGAAATCATTAAAGCAGCACTATTATACATATTATGAATAAAAGGCAAAACTAGTTGTGTATGATGTGGTAGTCTGATTCTTCTGGGCTTCACTTAATGAACAAATTCATTAGAAAGGATTGTTTTCTCCATAACAAAGAAGTTAGGGAGGTTTTATTCAACATTTGACATGCAATGTTTCCTGTAAGAAGACACTACACTTTTTACACTATTCTTGTAATTACTGTAATTGACATGGATGAACCATTTGTCATTTATTCTTGAAATCCCGTCAGTGGTCACGTGATTTAAAAGTATTCATTTATTTTGTGTATGTTTTTTAAATCAATGAATGTCTACCCCTGACTTCAACTTATAAGATGTTCATATATGTTCTTGAATAAATAAATAAAAATAAAATAAAGGTTAATTCGTCAACTCTCCGAGACTCGGACACAGATCGGCTATCTCCGTCCGCGGTCACGTGATTTCCGATGGGGTAAAAAAACAAAACACGGGCTAGCTAAAGAGCTGTAATGAAACTGAACAGAAAAGCTCAACTACCGCCGAAATTAACATGTTTAGCACACAGATGAGTCGGTGAATTATCAACAACAAACACGGGGAACTAATGTTTGCTAGTCAACCAGATTTTTTACACCATGAATTTAAGAGGACTCTTTCAGGACTTCAATCCCAGGTAACTTTAGCACTTTAGCTAACTGTGGAGCTAACGTTAGCTAGCATTGCTTGGCTGAAAACATGGCGAAGATGTGTGTTTTATACGTGTTAAACTGTATAAACATATGTATGCTATATGAACAGATAGCTCTGTTTGTTATAAAGTAAGTGTAAATACAGTAGCTAAAGCGAAAAAAACCAAATCGGGCTAAACAAGGCCAAGCTAACATGCTAGCTAAGCTCAAGCTGGGGTTTTCTAGGCAAAGCTATCTTCACTTCGTATTAAATTGCAGCATGATTGCATTATTTTAATTACTCAAATATATTTTTAGCATCCATTCTTAGGTAATAGAGTAGCACATACAGTTCTGGTTTCACATTAAGCTTCACAGGCCCTCAGAGCAACGGATCCAGACTAACACATACAAAAACACAGGGAAATACTTCACAATAAATAAAGTATTGGTAAGGGGTTGCTCAGAAACTAGCCACAAGTTATAATAATACAAAATACACGAAATATTAATCGTACCATTGTTGGATGCCAATGTAGTCCAATTGAATATGTTTAAGAAATAGTTTCAGTGAATTAAGTCAGATTTTCTCAATATTTGGTAGACTTTAGGAAGGTCAGTGGTAGGGCTAGCTTAGTGGGTTTGTGTTGTGAAACATTTTAGCCTACTAGGTTACCTCTTTTCCATCTCATTTTAATTTCCATAATGCAAAATACTTTCCTTTTTATGTTATTTGCATTCAGGCTATCAACAGTCTCCTTTCTGTCTGTTATGTTATTCCATCCTTCTAATTTTAGCAAGTTTGTCCTATTTAAGCTTCTCTACCTTCCTGAATTTATGTTCAACCCACCCAAACTTTCCACACACCCTTTTTAGGTTGTATTGCATCCAGAAAAAAAACGTAATTAATGTCACAAAAGTGTTCT